>JADBJO010002227.1:219686-227186 GCA_016801955.1 Conus betulinus
TGCAATGCAGTACAATGCAATGCAATGCAGTACAATGCAATGCAATGCAATGCAATGCAGAACGACGCAGTGCAAATGCAATGCAATGCAATGCTGTACAATGCAAAAAAAAAAACACACAACAACAAAAACAATGCAATACAATTCAGTACAATGCAATTCTATACAATGCAATACAGTACAATGCAATGCAACACAGTACAATACAATGCAGGTACAATGCAATGTGGTACAATGCAACGCAATACAGTGCAATGCAGTACATACAATGCAGCACAATGCAATGTAATACAATGCAGTAATACAAAGCAGCACAATGCAATGCAGCACAATGCAATGCAGTGCAGTGCGATGCAGTACAATGCAATGCAATGCAGTACGATGCAGTGCAATACAATGCAATGCAGTAATACAATGCAATGCAGTACAATGCAATGCAATACAGCACAACACAACGCAATACAATGCAATAAGTACAATGCAATGCAACGCAGTACAATGCAATGCAGTACAATGCAATGCAATGCAGTACAAAAGCAATGCAATGCAAAACAATAGAGTACAGTGGAGTGCAGTACAGCACAATACTGTACAACACAATACATATGTAGTTCAGTGCAGAACAGAAAAATACAATAAAGTATAATATACCATGCAACTGAAACTGAAAACAATGCAATACCAAACATTACGATCCAATGCAATACAATACGGTAAAATGCAATGCAATGCAATACAATAAATACAATATATTGTTAATACTATGTTGTACAGTACAGTACAGGTGCAATACAATGCTATACAATTCAATACAACGTGAATACTATATTGTACAGTACAATACAACACAATGCAATACGAAAACAATACGCTGGCATACAATGCGATGCAAGACGATATGATACGACGCTACATGACACGACACGACGAAACGCAAGGTGATACAATGCAATATCATACGAAGCCATGCTGTACCGTATGGCATAATGCAATACAATGTGAAACAAAACAACACAACACAAGACGATACAATACAATACAGTACAATACAATACAGTACAATACAATACAGTACAGTACAATACAATACAATACAGTACAGTACAGTACAGTACAATACAATACAACACAATACAATACAATACAATACAATGCGACAGCTTGCTACACTATTTAGTGCCATACAGTGCTATAGTATATAATGCGAAACGACACTACGCAACAAATTCCAAGGTGATACAATAGAATATGATACGATGCACACTATACCACACGGTACAATGCAACATGATACAAAATGAATGCGACATCTTACTGTGCTGGCTAGAGCAGTTCAGTGCAATACCATTCAATACGATACGACACGACATGACACAACACAACAAAATTCCGAAGCAACCCAATGCAATACAATTCCATACCATACCATTGGGTACAATGTAATGCAATATTATACAATATAATATAATACAATTCAATACGATAACAAATCAATACAGTGCGAAACAATACATACAATACCATGCTATACCTTAGAATACAATGCAATACAAGACAGAATAGAACGGTACCCATACGATACCATGCTATACCATAGATATGATATAATGCAAGATACCACAATGCGCAACAGGATAAACCAAATATAGAACAGTACAATACAGTACATCAGATTATAATGCATTACAATAAATACAGTAGAATAAGATACCATGGAACACAATGAAATGCATGCAATGTCATAATACGGCACAACATATTATTGACAATGGAACACAATGAATAAAAATAATGACAATGACGTCAATTTCTATAGCGCCCATCCTAACAACGTAGGCTACAGGGCGCTTTACAAGATTTAATGATTCAACATCTAAAAAATATAACAGAACACACACACACACACACACACACACACACACACACACACACACACACACACACACTGGAACATAATATTGCATACAGAAACACACACTATATGACACAGTGAACAGCTCATTTCTACACGACTTTAGTCTTACTTCAATGCATACGATGTCACGATACGACACAACACACTTTATTAAATGAACAAATTGTCTTTCCACTCCCACGAAGAAAATAGAGTTCAACTCAATAAGACGATGAAAAAAAAAGGCAAAGAAGACACCCTCTACCTTCCTCCCTCCCCACCCCCCTCTGTCGCTCCCCCCCCCCCCCCCAAAATCCTCCACTATCCTCCTCTCAAAACATTCATTACCATACCTCCAGACACTTTGAAGCCAAGTTAAACATCACGTTATTGAAGACAGTGTATGCCCCGACATGCACACGACAAGCTCGCAGGCAATTTGAGAATCGCAGTCAGCTTGGCATTAAATTCACCTGGAAGTAGATATGCAATCAAAAGACTTGGATGTATAGACACGCATGAATTTAACTATTTGGACAGGCATTCCCCCGCCCCCCCCCCCCCCCCATCAAGCCCCCCCCCCCCCCCCGCCCCCCCTTGCGCGCGCACACGCACAACACACACACGCACACACACACGCACGCACGCACGCACGCCCTCACGCACGCGCACACACACACACACACACACACACACACACACACACACACACACACACACACACACACACTGACTGGCGCGTATACACAAAAAGGCATGCACGCACGCACTCAGCCACACGCACATGGTTTTAGTTTCACTTTCATCAAGGAGAGTGTGTCACTGCGTGCGGACAAATCCATACATATGCTACACCCCATCTGTTAAGGTATCAAATCACCTTGCGCACGATTCACAGGTGAGGGATAAATGACCTTCGCATTAGCCCAAAGCGCTGCTCTCTCTCTCTCTCTCTCTCTCTCTCTCTCTCTCTCTCTCTCTCTCTCTCTCTCTCTCTCGCTCGCTCGCTCGCTCACACACACTGACACACACACGCACGAATGCACCCACGCACGCACGCACGCATGCACACACACACACACACACACACACACACACACACACACACATACACACACAAGCGAGCGCGCACGTACACACGCACGCAGAGAGAGAGAGAGAGAGGAGAGAGAGAGAGAGAGAGAGAGAGAGAGAGAGAGAGAGAGAGAGAGAGAGAGAGAGAGGAGACAGAGAGAGAGAGAGAGAGAGAGAGAGAGAGAGAGAAGAGAGAGAGAGAGAGAGAGAGAGAGAGAGAGAGAGAGAGAGAGAGAGAGAGAGAGAGAGAGAGAGAGAGAGGAGAGAGAGAGTCAATTTTTCAGAAAAGAGAGTCAATGAGAAATTAATGTGTGCAAGTCTTACGTCAATGTTCGATCTCACTTCAATGACATGCTTACTAATGTTACAATTTAAAAGTTACAATTCACATTGATTACACATTCATCATTCCAACACAGACTATAAGTCTAACTTTTCAGGTGAGCCACAAGTCATCAGCCTTTGGTTTGCCCAAGCACACACGCCATCTGTTCAAGAATTTCTTGCAAAATCACGCAAATACGTGTATTGTTTGTAATGGCAAGACAGCATGTATACTGCCTAAATACATGGACTGACAATAACATACACACTCCCGTTCATCATCAGCTCTCTCTTTCTTTCTCTTTCTCCCCCTCCCTCTCTCTCCCTCCCTCCATTTTATTTTCTTCTCCCCATTGTTCCTTTTCCCCTTCCTTCATTCATTCCTCACTTCTTTCTTTCTTCCTTATTTGATATTGCCTTTTTTCCTTCCTTCTTTTTCTCTTTTTCTTTCTCTCTCTGTTTCTTTTCTTTAGCTTTCTTTCTTTCTCTCTTTCTTTCTTTCTTCTTTCCTTCTTTTCTTTTTTTTTTTCTTTCAGTCTAACAACAATCACATCCAGCAACTGATTAGTTTATTGGTTCTGTCTGTCCAGATTTTTTTTTTCCCATCGTCTTTCTTCCTGTGTGCGCGAGTGACATTAAATAGGTTTCAGAAATGTAAATTAGCCTGAAATGCCGACGGAGAAATAACACACCTGAGACATGGCACGTTCTATCAATACATTGATCATTACAAATGGACAGAGAGAGAGAGAGAGAGAGAGAGAGGAGGAGGAGGGAGAGAGAGAGAGAGAGAGAGAGAGAGGAGAGAGAGAGAGAGACTGACTGACAGACAGACAGAGACAGACACAGACAGACAGACAAACAGACAGACAGACGAAAAATGGGGGAAGTGATGAGATTTTTATGAAGCCGGAGGTACGCTCGTAGAGAAGTTAAACAGGAAACCAAAAGGGGGTTGGATGGTGGGGGGAGGGGGGGTGTAGGGAAGAGTTGGAGGGAGGGGAAAGGAGAGCGGACTGGCGTTATCTCAGGCTCCAAAGCATTGTCCGGTTCAAGAATAAAACTGAGATACAAGTGTTACAAGACCCAGTGGCCGAGCGGTCGATCCAGACACTGACAATAGGGAGATCGTTGGTCCGAATTCCAGCAGAACCTTTCTCAACGCAGAACTGCTCTTCTTCGGTTGCCTGCCACCCAGACTTGCCCTGGGAATACAGACACCGTATGATGGAATGTCACGCACACACACACGGGACGTGTCTTTGAGAAGAGACTGGTAGACGGGCTGCCGACGGCGAGCGTCTAACCACCAAAGCCCTACAGTGTGCGGCCCTGGCGTTCCAAGGCGTAGACGACGCCCATAGCCGTGCCAGTCTTTTCTCTTGGCGTGCTCGGTGTAGGTGACGGCGTCACGGATAATTTTCTCCAAAAACACACTTTGAGCACACCACGGATCTCCTCACAGATCAGGCCCGAAATACGTTTGAATTGACACCGCCACGACGCACCAGACGACGGATAGCCGCCGGCTTGGTGATGATACCCTGGATGTTGTCGCGCGCAGCACTTTACGAGGCCGAGGCTCAAATTTCCGGACAAAACTGTTGCTCTCAGACTCAGCTCTCGTGTGATGATACACGGTGAAAAAAAAAAAAACTTAGGGCTTTAAACCACTGTCACGCAGTGTCCTAACCCAAAGGGAAGAGTAGAGATGGCTCAGCTGCTGTTATATTATTCCATCATCCATTGCGTTGAACGCAGGCAAGTGTCTCACAGCTGTGTGGTTGATCCTGGGCTGTCCCTCAAGGAAATTTCTTTAGATTTTCATTTCCGCTCCAAGACCGCTGTAGTGGTATGTTCGTGTCGGTGTTCAAAAGGGGGTGGTGGTGGGGGTGAGGGGGTGAGGGGGGGGGGGGGGTACAGGAAGGGGAGGGGGGGGGGTGTAGGAACATGGGTTTGATTGATGGTGGGTTGAAGGACTGATTAGGAATTGTGACTGTAGGAACATGGTGGGTTGATTGATAGGCTGCGACTGGAAGGACATGGTGGGTTGATTGATAGACTGTGACTGAAGGACATGGTGGGTTGATTGATAGACTGTGACTGAAGGGACATGGTGGGTTGATTGATAGAGTGTGATTGGAGGGACATGGTGGGTTGATTGATAGACTGTGACTGAAGGGACATGGAAGGTTGATTGATAGACTGTGACTGAAGGGAAATGGGGGGTTGATTGATAGACTGTGACTGAAGTGACATGGAGGGTTGTTGATAGAAATTGTGATTGGAGGGACAGGGAGGGTTGATCGATAGAGATTATAACTGGAGGGACATTGAGGGTTTATTAAGAGGAACTATAACTTGGGCGGGGGTGGGGGGGGGGAGTGCATGGTGGATTGATTGACAAGGATTGTGGCTGGAGGGACATTGTTGTGGTATTGGTGGTCTGGAATGTTTGTTGTCGTTTTATCTCTAAATTTGTCCTGGACAGCTACAGCTGAAAATTCAGCCCATAAATGACAAAACATTCTGTTGTATGACCTATCCGAGTGGTCGCTTATGAGGAAGTGTGGTCCACAATTCGTTTCAAATTTCTCCATATACAACCAGGTTTGGGCTGATGTTCTTGAACCATATATATGCTTTAAAAGGTGATTTCAAATTGTAAAGAAGAAGAGCGTCATTTCGAAAAAAAAAAATCAAATAGCAACGGTATTAACTGTTTCGCCCACTTTATGATAAAGGACACAGTTTTTGTCAAATGCCCATTTAAAGAAAATTATCACATAAATATTGATTTGTTGTCACTTTTGCTGGCTATAAATCGGCCGTAATTCATGATGTGAAAAAAACGTCTGATATTGCTTTGAAAATGGTAAGTAGATAAACTCATCACTGTGCTTTAAACAGCTTTTTGCCATAAATGAACTTTGGATGATGATTTGCTTTTATTGACAACATTTCAAGACCAAAATGCAGCGCTAAATGGGACATGAAACTATTGATGCATGATGTCTGGAAAGCCTTTTTTTTATGCGCCCACAAGACACGTGACACAAGGCTCTAATAGTTTCAACTCAGAATACTGCGCGTGTGTTTATGCACAAATATTAGATTACATTGGAATCGTTGAAAATAATAGCTATTTTTTGTAGCACAGTTTTGAAGATATCACCACGTGCATGTTTTTTTTTTTTTTTTTATTTTGTTTTTAAATGCTCCCAATGGTTTTATGAATGAAATATGCTTGAATGCTGAAAAAAAAATGGGTGTAACAGAAACATTTGTTTTACTTCTTCTTCTTCGGGTTGAGCAGCCACAATCAACTTGCTGATTTTTTTTTTTTTGCTGCTGTTTACTTTGGGGAGGGGGGGGGGAGAGGGAGGGGGGGGGGGGGGGGGAGTGCCGTGACTTCCTGGTGGGTTTGAAAAACAAAAGGGAACCAAAAAAAATGATGTTGGCCGGGCCCACAAGTCGCCAAGCCAGCAGAAACAAAAGAAACCAACAGGAGAGAAGGGAGGGGTGCCATATTTTATAACACCACAATGCAATGCGAGGGAGGGGGGGGGGGGGGGGGGGAATGGGACTGGGACTGGGTTGGGTTGGTTTTACTCTCCTCTTCACAGCTGTAAGCTGCCAAGAGTGTCAGTAGCTGTAGCCTCCTCAGCTTCTTCGGCGGTAAGGGCGTTCCAGTCCCTGATGGTCCGCGGGAAGAAGGAGAAGCGTCTGTGGTCTGTCCTGCACTGTGTTTGTTTGTACTGCTGGTCATGGCCTCTCCTCTTGCAGCATGGCGCTGACTGCAGCTGGCTGTGGTTTACTTGGACCTTGCCAGTGCGAATCTTCCGCAGCATGCTGATCCTTGTCTTCTTCCTGCGGTCCTGAAGTGATGGCCAGCCCAGGTAGTCCAGCATGTTACTCACACTCGAGGTGTTATGGTAGCGGTTCAGAACGAAGCGCGCCGCACGCCGCTGTACTGCTTCGAGCTTGCTGACGTTCCTCTGGGTGTGAGGGTCCCAGACTGAGCTGGCGTATTGAAGAATAGGTCCTACAAACGCAAGGTATGCCTTTTCCTTCAGTTCAGTTGAGCCGATTTTAAGGTTCTGCCTCAGGAAGCCAAGAGTCTTGCTGGCTTTTGTGGCAACAGCATCAATGTGGTGGTGGTCCCAGTTCGATTCCTTGTGGAGAAGTGATGCCCAGATACTTTGATG
>JADBJO010002227.1:237186-247186 GCA_016801955.1 Conus betulinus
GAGAGAGAGAGAGAGAGAGAGAGAGAGAGAGAGAGAGAGAGAGAGAGAGAGAGAGAGAGAGAGAGAGAGAGAGAGAGTGCCCCCCCCCCCCCACGCGCGCGCGCATTTTTGTCAGTACAACCAATGAACAATCTAACAAAACAGTGGTTTCAGTCAGTCAGAGTATGCGGGCGCACAAGCGTGTGTGTGCGTGTGTGTGTGTGTGTGTGTGTGTGTGTGTGTGTGTGTGTGTGTGTGCAAATTTCTGGAGATATTCCCATTCCTGTGTCTGTGATAAGTATACTTGTTAGTTCTCGATATGTTGTTATATACATGTCAGGATTATTCATGTAACCTACACGAATGCTATTGTTGAAGTTTCAGCATAGTGTCATCTTTTATTGTATGAACGAATTTTCAAATTATTAGGTTTCTTTTATAGACGGATGCAGTTTAAATGAACATATTTATTAATTTTCAACAGTATAACACATGGCTGTTCAATGTGTCGTTTGTTGCCATGATTGCTGACGTTTAGCGGATGTGAACGATATAATTGTTTCTTTACTGCACCAATATCATTGTTTTGCTGATGCCTGAATACCCACTATTTTCTCATTTTGTTGTGTAGAGTTGTCAAGTGAAATATTTTACATAACTAAGTCAGCAAAAATTAGTCTGCTAGTGTGTGTGTGTGTGTGTGTGTGTGTGTGTGTGTGTGTGTGTGTGTGTGTACGCGCATGCGCGCGCGCGTTCTATACGACCTAATCAACAAAAATCAGTGTGTGTGTGAGTGCTCGCACACATGAACATTATAAACAACCAAATCAACAAAAATCACCGTGTATGTTGTATATGAGTGCTGGTATGCGTACTCCCCTAAGTTATGTCTCTTTGACTGAAAATATAGAAAACAATATAGAGACTATCTAGTATGTAAGAAGATACAGTAAAAAAAAAAAAAAAAAGAAAAAGAAAGAAAGAAAAAAGCTACTTTAGTCACACTTCATAATGCTAAAATATCATATCCCCAGAATCAAAACGATCTCTATAAATAGGTTGAATATTTTGCTTTGTAAAGACTAACGGAACCCAAACTATGGCCGTCTTGGAAATGAAGTGCATCAGCTGGGCTGAATTCCTGAACCAGATTCTGTCTCCATTCATCGTTGCCAGTCCCTTCTCTGGGTCGCCTGTCAAAATTGACACCTCTATATCGACTGCTGTTGAAATGATAGGCAAGAGAAGTGCTTCCTCCGGTTTTCACTGGGACAGTGTGGTGCTAAAAGCTGAGGACACTTCAAACAACGCACTGCTGAAAGCCGAAAACTGTCGTCTGCCACGCCGGGAAGTACGGGAGCTACTCTTCCTGTCTGGCGTGGGCGTGATGCACTGATGGCCACACGCCGCAATTAGGATTTTGCTCGGAATCACTCTATGATCCATGTACGAGTTTTGAGGCCTCGCATAGGTTAGAGTCCGCATTTCATATCAAACTGAAAATAGATAGAAAGAACAACCCTTTCCCTCTCCTCCCGATCATTTCACCTTAAAAAAAAATTTCCACCGATAACATCATTTACAGAAGAAAAGTAGTTAAGGACCAGAATCAAAACTTACTTGGAGAATATTTCGACAGGATCACACTGTCTTCATCAGCTCACTGTTGCTGTTGTGGCAGCGAGGCCTGGTGGGATGACTGTGTGTGTGGAGTGAACGGTTGTCAGGATCTGATAGTAGATAGGGGAAGTTCAAAGCCTTGATCTCTGTTCAGCTGGGGCGTCTGGTCTTGATTTCGATGGCTTCTTTAACTTTTCTTTTTGTGAGAAAGGGCTAGTGAAGATCTTGGTTTCTTGGGGGCTGAAACTGCGGCCTGTTGCTTGTAGGTGCTCGCGTATGGCAGAAGTAGATCGGTTTTGGTGTTCCTGTAGGCGGGTAGTGAGTGGTCTTGCTGTTTTGCCAATGTAGGTATGGGCACAGTCTTGACAACCTACCTGGTACACTACACCACACTGCTTATCATTTACAGTCTTCAAATACATGACCTTCCCTTCAGCTTACCGTTACATTTCAAGCCTCCTCACTCTCTCGTGCTCCTATCTTTGCGCCAGGTAGTTTTTTCCCCCCAAATAGACCCATTCCTTTACTTTCAATCTATCTGCTTGGAACCACTGGCATGTGCCTTGATGGGCATGCGAAAGAAAAGAAGGTCAATCAACTCTCAGATACAATGTAAATTGTCAAAACAATCCCATTGTGCCTATCTATAAATGCTCAACGCCTTAAGCATGACCTTGGAGCAGAAATTTTGGTGTGCAGCCTGTGCAGCGAGAGGGGGAGGGGGGGGGGGAGGGGGGGGGGGGGGGAGAGGACTGTTCATAATACCGCGAGTTAACTTCCCTTTGAACGAAAGCTGCGTTCTTATAAATCTAAGTTAAAGTCGGATTCATTTAAAAACATAAATGCGCCAAGTTGTGAGTTTGTCTGTAATTTTTTTTAAAACATCAAGGTGTTTTCTAATAAATTTCACTTTCATCGTTAATGGAAAGAGAACAAAACGGAAAAATATCACGTTGAAGGTAAGCGAACTGTACCGCTCTCTGTGTACTTGGATGGTTCTGGCCAGTTAAACCGGCCCTCTCGCTGTTCCGTTCAGTACACACTTTCCTTTCCCAGGGCAACAAATGTAAGATAAGATAAGATAATGTTGCTTAGAGAGCCCAGCCAATCGCAAAGGGCCATATCAGGGCTGTCACCACGTTAAAAACAACTCACAAGTCTGTCATTTACACAATTCTTTAAAATACATCTTCTAAAAACCGATCCAATAGTTTGTTAAAAAAAAAAAACCAAAACTTTCCACTGTAAAACCTCAGATGTAATGCAAAAATGGTAATCTCTTTCAAGAACTCAAAGATCGCGTCAGGCGGAACGTCTCTGAACAAGGTTTTCATGGAATCTGCTGTAAAATGTTTGTGTCTCACATCATACAAGTCCCAACACTCTAAAAGAACATGTTTCATTGTGAGTGGCACATGACATGGAAGGCACCGGCAACAAATGTGAATATAAAGTCAGTGGTCAAAGCAAGGAGAGGGGAAGGACATGGGAGTTGGGGGGGGGGGGGGGGGGGGGGGAGACATGGGCAGATGATAAATTTGCAGAGAAGTGGAATCAGTGGTCAAGGCGAATAAAGAATCAGTTAACGTATGTTCTGCCATTCTTTGTGAAGTCTTTTTACTCTTCTGCTGAGACGAAGGAAGAATCTTGTATTCCGAGGGCGGAAAACATCTTTTAATTAGCCTTGAATCTCTCTCTCTGTCTCTCTGTCTGTCTCTCTCCCTCACTCTCTCTCTGTCTCTGTCTGTCTGTCTGTCTCTCTGTCTGTCTCTCTCCCTCACTCTCTCTCTGTCTCTGTCTGTCTGTCAGTCTGTCTGTCTGTCTGTCTCTCTCACTCTCATACACCTCTCCTAGTGAAGAAGACCAGCACCAAATCTTTCCGTATGCACCAGTCTTTCTTGTCGTGTGTGTACAAGACGAAGATTGGTCAATAAAAAGTAACAGCACAAAAAAAAATAACACTTTTCATACAAATCACTAGCAAGCACCGATTCAAAGTAAAACAGAAGCAAATGCAGATTGGCAAAAAAAAAAAACAACAACCCACAACAGCAACAACAACAACAACAACAAAACAACAAACCCCCCACCGAATACCGATCAATAGTATGCATTGATACCAATCAAAAGCAATTACCACTGCTGACTGGGATCCGTGTAGTGACGTTCCCGTCAGTAGGGTACGGTAAGGTAAGGTAATGTTGTTTACAGCCGGGCCGACCGCAAAGGGCCATATCACAGCTATCACCGCGTTCAAGTCAACTCACAAGTCATTAAAAAAAAAAAAAAAAAAAAAAGCTATTCACACAATCCTTTGAAACACACCTTCTAAAAACACACCGGAACCTTTTCGAAGAAATAGAAAAATATGGTCCTTGTTTATCCTTTGAATAAATACAATAATGTATTCTGGAACCATACATTCATGGCATATAGAGATTTTTGTAGACACCTGAAAGCAAAAACACAATCGGATGTACTGTCCGAGCCAGTCTTTCATAATGATAAATTTAAAATTGGTAATAATGTAATCCGATATAATTGGACTTGGAAAGGGGTTTACTGTGTTTCACATTTTTTGAAAAACGACGGAAGTTTTTCTAAGTTTAAAAGAATTTAATAGAAAATATGATATGGGTGTATGCTTCTTGGCTTACTACGGCTGTGTAAGCTCTATTAGGAAATATATACAGCAAACTGTCTAAAAATATCAATTAATCAAAATATAAAAAAGAAAAACAAGAGCTCTAAAAATGATATACTCTATATCCAAGGGATCAAGACTGTACTATGACCTTTTCACATTTGACAGTAAACTTCCTAATTCGTGCCAGAAATGGACTGAAAAATTGGGAACAGAAATTTCTTGGGAAAAGGTTTTCAACCAAAGTCATAAAATACAGGAAATAAAACTTAAATGGCTGCAGCTTCGTATCGTACACAGGATTCTTGGAACTAACGTAGTTTTAAAGGAAATGGGGATAGTGGGGAATAACAACTGTGATTTTTCTGTAGAGAAACTAAGGACAATATAGAGCATATTTTCTGGGAGTGTCATTACTCAAAACAGCTTTGGGAAAATTTGGAGAGACTGCTAAAATCAAAGTGCTTTCCATATACAAACTTTACATTTCGTGAGAAAGTTATACTTTTTGGATATGATGAAATCATGTCTACAGACTCGGTTTTAGATTTAATAATTCTTTTAGGAAAACAGTATATCTATAAATGCAAATTTGACCATTGTCTTCCTGATATAGTCTCCTTCCAAAGGTACCTACTTTCACGTTATAAAATCGAAAAATACAATGCAGATATAAATTGGAATGGACATGTTTTTAAAACAAGATGGTTTACCATATTTACCACTTATAGAAATGGCATGAAAAGAAAAAAAAAAAAAAGGGGGCGAAAAGAAAGAAGGAAAATGATGAAAGAAATATGAAAATTGTAATTTTGTAAGTGATATTTTCTCCAGTAAATTTTGCATTGATAAAACAACAATTGGGCTGGATTCATCAATGACTACAATGTTTAGAAGGCATCGACAATTATGAACATACATGTATACAAATGTCTTTATTCTTGCTGATTTTGCTGTTTACATCTATATATTGATCGATAGCTGTTCGTTACATGGATGTACGTGTACGTGTGTGTGTGTGTGTGTGTGTGTGTGTGTGTGTGTGTGTGTGTGTGTGTGTGTGTGTGTGTTTCCTTTTTTTTTCATAGCTCTTTTTTTCCTTTGAGTATGTTTGGTAAAAAAAATTATTACTCTTTATGTTTAACATCGGAGGCAGAGGGTAGACAGGGGAATGTGTGTGTGTGTGTGTGTGTGTGTGTGTGTGTGTGTGTGTGTGTGTGTGTGTGTGTGTGTGCGTGCGCGCGCGCGCGCGCGAATGCGTGCGTGTGTTCATGGTTCATGTGTATATGTGTGTGTGTGTGTGTGTGTGTGTGTGTGTGAGAGAGAGAGAGAGAGAGAGAGAGAGAGAGAGAGAGAGAGACAGACACAGACAGAGAGAGAGAGAGACGGAGAGAAAAAAAGAAGAGAGAGAGAGTGAGAAAAAAAAAGAGTGAGAGAGAGAGAGAGAGAGAGAGAGAGAGAGAGGAGGGGAGAGGTAGGGGCGGCAGAATGGGAAGGAAGGAAGGAAGAGGAGAGGGAGGGGTTCAAACTCACGGACTGTTGAGCAATGCCATCCTGGAGGAACCAGTGAGCCTAGCCCAGACACGTGCTTCGGCATTTTGCCTCCAACCTCAGAGAGCAAACTGAATGGCAGAAATGGGTTGGAGGGGCCACAGACACCCAGCCAGTCAAGAAGAACAGGACCAGACTTTTATCTCCTCCTCCAACGGTGTGTTTCTTTCTTTCCTGTTTCTGTTAATTAAGAAGGAAAAAAAGAAAAACTAGCGGACAAAAAAATGGCAGTGGTTACATCTGTGGATTTCGGGACCAGGTGATTACAATGGACACAAGAAAAATCAGCTATTGTAAGTTAAACAGTCATTGCCTGACTAAGACATGCGAGTTAAAATAATGATGATGATGATGATGATGATAAAAACAGTAATAACAATAACAATGATGCTGATGATAATGATCATAATAATGATAATAATGATAGCAATGATAATACTAATGATAATGATAGTAATAATAATAACTATAATAATAATAATAATGATGATGATGATGATGATGATGATGATGATAATAATAATGATAGTGATGGTGATGAAAAAATTGAGAAAATAAAGAAAGGAATGCTACCACTTTTGGAGATAATATGACGATAGTAGATGTGGTATTAATAGTGGCTATACACACAGCAGCAAAAAAAAAAGCAGACGGGTTAGAGGATTGTCGAACAGCATCGTTGTAATGGCGGCAATGTTAGTGGCGATGAAGACAGTGATGATAGTAGTAATGATGATGATGATGAATGATAACAATAATAATGGTATTGATAATGGTAATAGTATTAACAACGATCAGAGTAACAATGATAATAATACTAACATAAAAAGTAACGGTAATAATGGTAACAGTAACAGTGATAATGATGAAGGTAATGGTAATAGAAATGGTATCAATAATAGTAAGGATATGCAAAAAATATAGTAGATGTGTGGAAAAAAGGTTTGTTTTGTGTGACACGGTTGGTGCTGAGCTTTGAAAGAGGAGGTATTTTTGAATCTGTGAGGACCTGTTGATGAACTGATTGAAATATGTTTGAGTGACCACGTGAAACTGATGTATGAAGAATTTCATGTAAATAATGTAAAAAGTTTAGTTATTACTTAAAAAGGGGGAATACTCATCTGTGTTTGTCCGACTGGTTGTTTGACGACGTTGCATTGACGAAAGTCTTAAAAGTGTTAGCGAACTCGTGCACGCGTCTCTGTCTGTCTGTCTGTCTGTCTGTCTGTCTGTCTGTCTCTCTCTCTCTCTCTCTCTCTCTCTCTCTCTCTCTCTCTCTCTCTCTCTCTCTCTCTCTCCCGCGTTGCTTGGATAAAGGGGACGGGGTGTTAGAAGGAGTTCACATCTGTGAATAATTTCAGCTGATGCTTTCACAATTGCCTTAACTTCGTCGCTAAGAAGCTGAACCAAATATTGACACATTGAAGAACCGACACACACTGGGCTGGTACACTCATCCTGTGTACTTGTAAAGTTTAGCGTGTATGTCGAGCCAGGTGATTCGCCCAATTCTGTCTCCTGCTTTACAGCTTGTAGGAAAGGCCATCGGAATTCCCATGCCGATGCCAGACATATTTACAGGAGGATTTCAGATGCAGACGTGTGTGGGAAGAAGTGGTGGCCTATCAGCTAACTTCGCGTGCAAGAAAAAAAAAAAAACCACACACACACACACACAGTATGAGCATCCTTACATGGGATTCCTTAGATTCCTCCAGCTTTGGGGAGTTTTGTGTGTGGCACCGTCATCTGAAGAACCGGACTCTGAAACGCGGTGAACTAAACTGAATCAAGTTTCATACATTGTCGTACGATGAAAAGGATTCCCCCAGCCCCCCGACCCCCCCCCCCCCCAAACAGTGTGTGTATGTGTGTGTGTGTGTGTGTGTGTGTGTGTGTGTGTGTGTGTGTGTGTGTGTGTGTGTGTGTGTGTGTTGTTTGTTTTTGTTTCTGGTGTTTCTGCATTTTTCCTTGCTAACTATATATAATTTTTGTTTGTCACCAGATAGTTTACTTTACCACTACCTCTTTGGGAAGTGTATGCTTGATTGTGTTGTTCGTTTCTTCCTTTTTCCTACTAAACTTGCTACTGTTATGGAAGTTTTGTAACACACTCGGAGGTAGATGTGCAGATATGTAATTAATTGTATGTTTACTGGTGTATAGAGACACGTATATCTATGCTGTATGGTGGATGTATGCATATTAATCTGTGCTGGTTTATGTACATGGATGTGCATTTATGTATAAATGCGGAAAAAAACCCAACTGAATGGAGCTGACAAAGGTATCTAGGTACATGTACACCCCGCTCATCCTGTTGCCCGACAAAACTAAAGATCAAATTCTTTTTCTTCAATTTCATCACTAAATGGATGCCGAGGTTCACAAACCATCGATGGTTAGATATTTCAGCGTTTTAAACTGCTCGTCCTTTGACATTCTTCTTTTAGAACAGGGAGTACTTTAGAACAGGGAACGAAGAAGAATGGTGTGTGTGTGTGTGTGTGTGTGTGTGTGTGTGTGTGTGTGTGTGTGTGTGTGTGTGTGTGTGTGTCCCGTCCGTGGTCAAAATGTGTTCCACTCGCTCCAGACAAAACTACTGGGCCGATCTTTCTCTGAAAATTTGTAGGTATGTTCATTATGGGTCACGGATGATGCCCGATGTTTTATTTTACCGTTATAGCCGTTACTAACGCCTATAACGGCCCGTGACGGTTTTTCTTCTTTATGGAATATCTCAGAAAGTACTTGGCCGATCTTTCTGAAACGTTGTCGGTATGTTCATTATGGTCACGGGATGATGCCTGCTGTTTACCAGAATAACGTTTACTAAGGGTTATAACGGCCCAAAACGGGGTTTCCTCTTCAAAGAATATCTAACGCGTATTCATGATAAACTGGGAGTACATTTATATGCTTTGCATCTGTTTTTTTTTTTTTTTCCCACTCCCTGAAGATCCTCCACTAAAGTCGCTCATCGCCTGAACTGCTCATAGCGGGGTTACAAAGGGTTGGGGACTAAACTTGATTGTTTTTTTTTTTTTCTTTTCTCAGATGTGACGTGTGCACAGAAGCGGTGGACTCTCAGCTGGCTTCGCGTGCCGTGCCAGAAAAAAAAAAAAAAAACAGCACGAGCATTCTGACATGGCGGCATTCTGCTAGAGCCAGTTTTGTGGGGACTAACGCCAACCACTCAGCCTAATGCCCTTTGGACGGTAGTCACGTGCGCTTCTCCTGTTGGCACCGATGGACCACTGTCCCCACGTGATGTGGTGTCTGCCTCAGAGAGTGGAGGTTGAAGCCTGAGTATCACCGTCACGTGTCTGCATTGATTTCTCTGTCTCTGTCTCTCTCTCTCTCTCACACACACTCACACATGTATACACATATACATACAAACATACACACACATATACACACGCACACACACACATACACACTCATACGCATGCATGCGTACATACATACATACATTCATACACACACACACACATACACACACACACACACACACACACACACACACACACACACACACACACACACACACACACACACACACCGGCGCTGAGCGGATGAGCAAACACAACATGCAACTGATCCACGTGTATCTGACAGCAATCCAATTGAACCTTCCTTCCTAAGTTTACCGCTCTTCGATCTGTACATTCGGGTCGCTGCTTCAGAACCGATTCAACAGGCCCCACGGACCTCTGTCTTCTAACAGCAGGCAATGGTAAATAGTTAAACCTAGAACCCGTCTCGTTTACCGCCCAGTCAAGGAGTGAGTTCCAGAATGTTCTGGGGGAGTACAGAGTAGAGAAGAGGACACATGGCTGCAATCGTGACGTAAGCAAATATAGCAAGTGCTCTGCCGGCATCAACCGGTAGCAGTTCACAACCATGACGAAAACACGACGAACACATCGCCAATGTCAAAACCGTGGCCAGTATGCACGTTTAGCTCCGCAAGAGAAAGTAATGGTTTAATGGAAAAGGCTTTATGTATTCATTCAGCTTCTTTCCGTCAACAGATTCTCTAAATCCATGGTGGTACAAAGAACTGTTAGTGAGTCCGCCGTACAACAGGGACAAAACAAACTACAAGACAAAACACGACGGGTTTTGACCTCTTAGGTCTTCTTCGGGCAAGATAAACAATATTCAGTACAGTGAAAACGAAGAACGAGCAATCATTTA
>JADBJO010002227.1:252186-262186 GCA_016801955.1 Conus betulinus
AAACGAACCTCTCCAGCCACCACACAACCATACAGCTCACACTAAAAGAAAGAATGTAAATTTCCTTTACTCAGACAACTGAGTTGATATGATTGTTATGTCGCACAGAGTCTGGGAAACTTCTTGACAGCTGAAAATTTTGTTGTTAAGACAAACCTACCCAAAGTGAAAAGAAACAAAGAAACAAAGGAGACCTCACTGTAAACTCCGTTTGATCACAATGACAAGGACACGCCTGTTTCAGAGCAGTAGACTGTCTCCTGGCCAGTTCCAGGATTGCATTGATAAAACTTGTATCCTTGTGAACTCCATTCCTTCAAGGTGTTGTTAAGTACAGATGCGTATATCATCAGTCATGTTACACCTTTTTGTTTATAGCCCAGCTAACCACGGGGGCCACGTAACAAATAAGTTAGAGATGGAACAATGTCCTCATTTTCTTTTTCTTATCCCTTTCCTACCTCACCTTACGTGTCCCCTGTCCCCCCCCCCCCTCCCCCCTCGTCCTTCCACTCTTCCCACCAGTGGTGAACCTGCTACCAGACCCAGAGATGTCCTGTCGTATCCCAGGCATCAGCAGAGAGCCGTAGAAAGCAGCCAACATGAATTCGTTATTAGCGACCCACCGGAGCCACAACGCGTTTCAACCTCTTAGGTCTTCTTCAGGTGCAACAAACATGAAACAAATAACGAAAATGCACTTAGCTTTGATTCAACGCCTTCTTTCTTGCGCTGAACACAGAAGCGATCAAAGCTAAGTGCATTTTCGTTATTTGTTTCATGTTTTGTTGCACCTGAAGAAGACCTAAGAGGTTGAAACGCGTTGTGGTTTGTCTTGTGACTCGTTTGTCCACGTTTCTCTGGGCGGTTCGCTGACATTTATTTAAGATTTGTTTAGATTTCCGCCTGCAGTCGTTTCACTTTGCAACTAGGAACGTGAGTGAGTGTCCCCTCTCCGGAGGGGGGGGGGGGGGGGGGACGACACCACGTCCATCCAGCGACAGTCCCCATGACCCTGCCCTTTGCCCACGTCCTGGACATGGACTGACCACGGATGGACGTGGACGGGGAGAGGACTTCAACACTCAGGTCACCACGAAAGCAGGACATAGAGGGCGACAGAACTGGACACTTGTTATGATGACCCAGGAACAGGAGCAGGAGGAGGAGAGAGAGAGAAGAATGTCGCCACCGCCCACTCTGCGACGCCAGCTTCTGCATCACGGCGACAGTGCCAGTTCCTGGAGCTCTGAGAGTGAAGGTGGAAAGGAGTTGCTGGCATTGTTTGAAGGTTCTTCTCTATACATCCACCATCCAGAACTATTTCATCTGTGTTGTTGTTGTTGGTGTGACAGTCGGGTGTCTGCAACGTTTCACTATCAGTCTGAGAGTTGGTGCCAAATCGACAGCCCCCAGTATCGGTAGAACGCCTGTTCCAACTACCCTGCTCCGTACTCCCCGACGCCACACACACCATGGTCCATACCATAGTCTTTTGCTCCATAATCACCCATGATTGAAATTCTCTTTAATTATCAGAAGCGCTCGCCATCCCCCCTTCCCACCTCTCTCTGTTGTGTGTGTGTGTGTGTGTGTGTGTGTGTGTGTGTGTGTGTGTGTGTGTGTGTGTGTGTGTGTGTGTCTGTGTCTGTGTGTGAGAGAAAGGGAGAGAGAGAGAGAGAGAGAGAGAGAGAGAGAGAGAGAGAGAGAGAGAGAGAGAGAGACTTTGACACTTTGATATTTTATTGTCATTACCAACGAGGTCTTTTGACAAGGGAGGAGGGGGTAACAGAACAATAACACTTCCCTCTTCCTTTCCTGCAAACAAATAGTACTCATTCATTCCTAGTGTATCAAATCAAAGGTTAACAAAAACAAATTAATTCGTAACATTTCCTTATGTCCTCACGCGAGAGAGAGAGAGAGAGAGAGAGAGAGAGAGAGAGAGAGAGAGAGAGAGAGAGAGAGAGAGAGAGAGAAAAGTGGAAATAAGCAGTTGAAAAAGTTCTGTACTTGGCGTTTCTTAGAAGAGTCCGATTTTAGGAAACAAAAGCATAAACAAGTAACAACATCAGAACAGAAACAAGCAAAAAAAAAAAATGTCTGTGAAAATCAACAGTGACAGAGGTCAATTTTCTAATGAAGCAAAAGAATGAAAACGTAAGACTGAATTAATTCAGTTTGATTTTTTTTTTTCACAGTTCCATCAATTTCACATCTGTCACCATCAAATTCCCTCTCTCTCTCTCTCTCTCTCTCTCTCTCTCTGTGTCTCTCTCTCTCTCTCTCGTGTATCTGTGTATGTGTATGTTCGCGTATGTGTATGTATATGAGTCTCTCTCTCTCTCTCTCTCTCTCTCTCTCTCTCTCTCTCTCTCTCTCTCTTCCTGGCTCGCTTCGCCATGAAAATTGATGAAGACGGGGACGAAGGATCCACATCTGGCCCTAAATACTAGTGGTCCTGATGGCATGGTGACTGACTGAAGTACAAGTTAAAGTATCGGATTGTACAGTCACGGTAACTGTCAATAAAGACTATAAGCTTCGGAGCTCTTTAATGTCCGACTGCTCTCTCTCTCTCTCTCTCTCTCTCTCTCTCTCTCTCTAGCTCTTTTTGCCATCATCTTTCCATTTTCTCCTCTTCCCCCGTCCTTTCAGTCAACATCTTTCCCGGTTTGTCTCGCCATATCTTTCTTTTAACTTATTTTCCCCTCATTTGTTCCTGGTTCAGGGCATCTTGATGTCATCTTCTCCACAGGTTTAGAAAGACGTCCTGCACTTTCACTCTGTGGACAAGGAACTCCAAAAAATGCTCATGGTGGTCACCACCAACAACTACAACAAAAACAACACTGTTTTACGTTCTGCTAACACGTGAACGTGGAAGATATTATGCCTTTGAAATGATCGGATCCCATCATTCTCTATAATGGTGTCGTCATAGTGACGTCAACTGACAACACGTGACACCTATTGTGTGCACATAATACTTTACCAGATCGCCCTGCTTCCGGGGGGACCGGAAGTCCGAAAGTCCCGGGTGCTGTGGTTGTGTCGCCCGTTGATGGCCCTGATAATGTCTGGCAGCAAACTTCACCTGTCTGTGGACAACACACCTGTGCCCTGATTATGTCTGGCAGAAACTTCACCTGTCTGTGGACAACACACCTGTACCCTGATTATGTCTGGCAGCAAACTTCACCTGTCTGTGGACAACTCACCTGTGTCCCGATTATGTCTGGCAGAAACTTCGCCTGTCTGTGGACAACACACCTGTGCCCTGATTATGTCTGGCAGCAAACTTCACCTGTCTGTGGACAACACACCTGTGCCCTGATTATGTCTGGCAGCAAACTTCACCTGTCTGTGGACAACACACCTGTGCCCTGATTGTGTCTGGCAGCAAACTTCGCCTGTCTATGGACAACACACCTGTGCCCTGATTATGTCTGGCAGCAAACTTCGCCTGTCTGTGGACAACACATCTGTGCCCTGATTATGTCTGGCAGCAAACTTCCCTTGCCTGTGGACAACACACCTGCGTCCTGATTATGTCTGGCAGCCAACTTCGCCTGTCTGTGGACAACACACCTATGCCCCGATTATGTCTGGCAGCAAACGTCGCCTGTCTGTGGACAACACACCTGTGTCCTGATTATGTCTGGCAGCAAAACTTCACCTGTCAGTGGACAACACACCTGTGTCCTGATTATGTCTGGCAGCAAACTTCACCTGTCTGTGGACAACACACCTGTACCCTGCTTTTGCTCTATTCCCCTTTTCCCTAACCCCATACCCACTCCCTTCCCTTTCCGCCCCCTGTACCTGTCTTTCTGTCTGTCTCTATTTCTGTCTCTTAGTTTCTGTCTCTCTCTTTCTGTTTCTGTTTCTGTGTCTATCTGTCTGTCTGTCAGTCTCTCCCTTTCTCTCTCTCCCTTTCTTTTTCTGTCGCGCGTGCAGGAGAGAGAGAGAGAGAGAGAGAGAGAGAGAGAGAGAGAGAGAGAGAGAGAGAGAGTATGTGTGTGAGAGAGATAGATTGATAGAGAGAGACAGACAAACAGAGACAGAAACAGAAAGGGAGACGGAGAATAGGAGACAGAAAGAAGACAGAGAGGAAAACGCGCGCGCGCGCACACACACACACACACACACACACACACACACACACACACACACACACACACACACACACTTAGAGAGAGAGAGAGAGAGAGAGAGAGAGAGAGAGAGAGAGAGAGAGAGAGAGAGAGAGAGAGACACACACACACACACACACACACACACACACACACACGCACGCACGCGCAAAGAATGTCCATTATCGACATCAAAAAAATGCATAAAAAGGTGAACCCTCAGGCGGAACATACAAACAAAATTAGAAAATGTCTTTGTCCAATCCAAACATTGTGGGGACAAGTTTGAATTGTTTTGACGGAGGGACAACATTCTTCCTTTCTTGAACAAATCACTCCTGATCGGCTGGCCTTTCTTTGAGAATTTCACGTCTGACTTGCAAAAAAATACAGTGCATCCTAAAACGCATCAGCTTTTTTTTTGACATTCTTCACTGATGTTTCAATTAAACAGACAAAAATTGAATTTAGAGACAGATGAAAGGAAATCAGGATTAGGAAGTTTTGAAAACAAGCCGTTCACATTCTAGAGAAAGCACGAAAAAGTTTTATGATCAACATCCGCACACGTAGTCGTGCTTTTTTTCCTGTGTCCGCACGTGCTTTCGTTCTGTAATTGTAGCGCGGCTGCTATCGCATGCCGAACTGTGTTTGTAGTACTCCCTAGAGAGAGAGAGAACACAAACACAATTGGTTCCGGTGGTGTGAAGGCACAAAATCCCTTTATCTGAATCATAAGGAAACACATCCTTTCCAATTAAACATCAAGAAACATATTACAAAGAAACATACACTTTTCCAGAAATGGTTCAAAAAAATCTTTTCACATTCTACATCCAAACTGAACGAAGTAACACATAGTTTTACAGATCTTCCAACTAGAAAGCTTGCCCTACTCGAATATTTTCATTTGACATTCCAAGTGGCATAAGTAACATACAGTAAGTTTCGGATGCTCCAGTTGGAAATCTTTCCCTACTCAAGGAAATTGCAATCTTGCCTTGTTAGTGTGTTTAGTTCTCTTCCTTCCATTCGAACACAGATCTATTTCATAACAATTACTAAAATCATAACCTCTTAATCTATTACTCATGAACAGTGGTCGGTGTTACGATTAATGTCCCCCCTTGAAGTTGTCTAACAATCAATGTTTCCCTTTTCCACAACATACATGTTAACCTATACTTTGTGTTAATACTCATGTATTGATATCCAGTTCGTTGTTCGTTCTTTAACATTTTGGCCTTCCTTAATATTTGTCATGATGATTATCAACTATCTCACTATCCCTAGAACATTATCTTCTTACCTAAAGTAAAACGAAGCTAAGCATTTACTAGCACAGATTAAACCAGCTTGATTTCAACTAAGTCATGTATCATACAATAGCACTTAGCTAGAGAGAACACAAACACAATTTGTTACAGTGGTGTCAAGGCACAGAATGGCCTGTGTACCAACAGTGAGCTTGTTCACTGGGCCACCCTGTACAATCACGTGCCCCCCCCCCCTAGGCCCCCCCCCCCCAATTCACCTATTACATGTTCACATGTTGAGGCGTTCACTGTCACCAGAGACTGGCCATTTTGCAGGAGCTGTGCTGTTGAAGTTGATACCTCTATACCTGACATTTTGTGACGGACAGTTTCTATGGTTTGGCTGGCCACTTTCCTACCTGTTACTTTGAGGCCATCATGGTCACGCTGAAAATGTTTATTTCCCTTGATGACCACATGGTTAAAAAAACACAGACGCCATCTTTCCTTCAGATCTTGCCTTTATCTGAAGTATGCGGACAGTTTGCATCGGATCTGTCTGACGTGGAAAGAGAAATCTCCCCCAACAAAAAAATATTGCTGCCTTTCTGTTTTCTCTTTTCTTTTAGAATTTACACTTTGTCCTCATAAGAGACACAGCAAACAATGATTAGGGAATCTGGCTTGGGACTTAGTCTGTGGACACGGTCAGATCTGACGTTTCGACTCATTTCCACTCTATCTGTGGGAACTTCCTGTACTTTTCCTTCAGACTGCTCATTTGTCTCATTCTGGTCCCTCTTAACACCATAGAAAATAAGGTTGTTGCTTATGGACCGGCATTCGAAATCGTAGATTTTCCGTTCTAACTGTTCTACCTTAAACAAGAGATTAGAATTTTCCTCTGCCAAATCTGAAGTTTGCTTCCGCAAGAGTCCCACCTCCTCCCTCAGATCATTCACACTCGTACACAAACCAGACAACTGATCTTTTGTATTCCTCCATACTGTTCTCCATATCACTCAGTTTAACAGCGCATTGCCGAGGTCATGATTTGCATCGATTGCAACGTAACCTATCCACGAAGTCTGCCAGTGTCGGTTGCTGGGGGAGAAGAAGCGGTCATCTGCTCGTCTGCCGAGGCCTCTGTTCTGCCCGTGCCCGTTCCCCTGTTCCACGCCCTGGGCTGTTCAGTGTGCTTTGCCCGAGATTGTCCGACCTGGGTCCGGGGTTCTGCTCCACCCTCTCCACAACGGAGAAGAAGCAAACTGCCCCAGGAAATGTACGTGAGGAGCATTCCTAAGGTGACACTGTCAGCTATGGTCCTCAGTGACACCGTGGCGAGTCGCATGGCCGCCTTCTCCGTCCCTCGTTTCAACATGAACGAGATGAAAGACTGGCTAAAAAGGAGCCACAAGTCAGTGTGAATGGAAGAGGGGCGGAAGGCATGACAGCAACAGAAACTGCTGACAAAAGTGCAAGTTCTGTCTCGCTCTCTGTCTCACAGGATAAACAGAAAGGAGACGTTGTTCTTTCTTTCTTTCTTCTGAGTACGCAGGCTGATACTCCTGCGGACACTGCCTGTATAGACGGGCACGGGCAGCGGAGTTTGTGTGTGTGTGTGACCGTTTTCTATCCTGCCATAAAGGCAGCCATTCTCCATCTTTGGGGAAGGCGCATGCTATGTGTAACGTGTCATCCATACCAACGGCCAAACCGGCCTTCTCTTCTGAAAGTTGGTGATGGGATTTTACGTGTGTGCAAGATGTTGTGCGTGCGTTCACACACGGAAGCTTGGTTATAGTGACGTTGTGACCTGCGACACGCCCGCCCCGTCAACCGTCACACACACACACACACACACACACACACACACACACACACACACACAGAGAGAGAGAGAGAGAGAGAGAGAGAGAGAGGAGAGAGAGAGAGAGAGAGAGAGAGCGGGAAACAAGAAGCTTAAAAACTGTTACGTTTGGTGTTCCTGAAAAAAAAACTTCCCGTTTTAAAAAAAACAAATACGTGAATTAACGATAAACAGAAGAAAAATTAGAAAAACAAACAAGCAAACAAGATGGCTGTAGAAATAAAAAACAGGGACAGATTTTTAATCCCTAATGAAACAACAAACGAGAGCTTTAAACTGAATTTTCTAGTTTGATTTTTAAGCATTCTCTTAATTTAAAATCTGTAGCCATTTTAACCCATGCCACTCACTTTTCTGTGCCTCTCTGTGTCTCTGTCTCTTTCCCTGTCCTCTCCCTGTCTCTCTCTGTCTGTCTGTCTGTCTGTCTGTCTGTCTCTTGTGTGTGTGTGTGTGTGTGTGTGTGTGTGTGTGTGTGTGTGTGTGTGTGTGTGTGTGTGCGTGCGTGCGTGCGTGCGTGCGTGCGTGTGCGTGTGCGTGCGTGTGTGTGTGTGTGTGTCTGAGTGTGAGAGAGAGAGAGAGAGAGAGAGAGAGAGAGAGAGAGAGAGAGAGAGAGAGAGAGAGAGGAACACATGAGACTTGATCGTAACAAAAATTTGCCCTCGTAATTAAAACAAATACTACACTTGAGACCTCTGTACTGGTGGTGACTAACTGGTCTGTTTGTTGTTTACATGCTGTCCCATCCTTCTGTCTTGGTGTCGTAGGCTTGAACACTTTTTATCCTGAATTCCTTTGAAGAGACCGACTCATGCGAGCGTCAGCCATGTAATGTTTTCTTGGATAAATGAATGCAGACATGAGTGTTGGGTAAAGGGCATCACTAAGGGCTGCAACTGTGAAGGTAATAAAATCATAGCACTGTTGGAGTTGGGGGGGGGGGGGGGGGGGGGGGGGGGGGGGGGGGGGGGGGGGGGGGGGGCGTGTACTAGTGCCCTGGGGTGAGGAAACTATTTGGGACTGTTGCGGTGAAGAACTTTATACAGCACTGCTGGGGTAGAGGAATTTATATCGGATAGCTGGGGTGTGAAAAAATTTGTAGAGTAGACTAGGATAAAGGAATTTAGGTAGCACTGCTGGGGTAAAGAAATTTATAGAGTAGACTGAGATAATGGAATTTACATAGCACAGCTGGGGTAAAGAAGTTTATAGAGTAGACTGAGATAATGGAATTTATATAGCACAGCTGGGGTAAAGAAATTTATAGAGCAGACAGAAAATGGAATTTATATAGCACAGCTGGGGTAAAGAAGTTTATAGAGTAGACCGAGATAAAGGAATTTATATAGCACAGCTGGGGGCGAAGAAATTTATAGAGTAGACTGAGACAAAGGAATTTATATAGCACAGCTGGGGTGAAGAAATTTATAGCTTACATTTGGATAAAGATACGGGTAAAGGAATGTGTAGAGTACACTTGGATAAAGGAATTGATAGAACACTGCTGGTGTGAGAGGTATTAACACAATTCTACTGAGATAACGGAATCTATGTGGCACTCCTGAAGCAGAAGTATGAGCAAAGTGCCGGTAGGAAAATAACATAGCTGAAATAATGGAACTGATATAGCACTCCTGGGCTAAACAGATCAACATTGCACTGCTTGGGTAATAGCACTGAGGAGGAAAGACTTGAATATAGGATACCTGAGGCAAAGGAATTAGTATAGCACTGTTGGGATAAAGAAATTATTGCACTGTTGGGACAAAGGAAATAATATAGCACTGTTGGGAAAACAAATTGATATAAAAAACTGCCGGGAAAAAGAGACATTAATATAGAACTGCTGGGATAACGAAATTACTATAGAACTGCTGGGATAAAAGAAATTACTATTGAACTGCTGGGACAAAGGAATTATTATAGAACTTTGGGATAAAGAAATCAATATAGAACTGCTGGGATAAAGAAGTCTTTATATCTTTATAGAACTGCTGGGACAAAGGAATTATTATAGAACTTTGGGATAAAGAAATCAATATAGAACTGCTGGGATAAAGAAATTATTACAGAACTGCTGGGACAAAGAATTATTATAGAACTTTGGGATAAAGAAATCAATATAGAACTGCTGGGATAAAGAAATTATTACAGAACTGCTGGGACAAAGGAATTACTATAGAACTGCTGGCGTGAATGGATTCATGTAGTAATGGTGTGGTAAACAAAAATAATCTAGCACTATTAAGGTAAATGAAGCATTACAACTCTACCGTGGTAAAGGAACTGATTTATCGTTGAAAGCAAAAAGAATTGTTAAGTATTACTGGGGTCAACGGAAATGCTCAAGTACCGTTGAAGTAAAGGAATTATTTAAACACATTGTTATTGGGGTAAAGGAATCAACATATCACTATTGGGGTAAAGAAATCATAATAATACTGCAGGGTACAAGATATAGGATTTTGGGGACAAAGGAACCCATTTAGTTGGGGTAAAAGTCTACTCATTTACGCATTCATTCATGAGTCGAGTAATATACAGAATAGATGCCCCTCTTCTCAAGACTTTGGAATGAATTGATAAGGTCAAGCCCCTGTAACGTTTTTCATGTAAGGTCGGGTCATTTTTGCTCAAATTACGTTACTGTCATTTTCGGTTTTGTATTGGATTTTTTTGTCAACATTTTGAATGCCACATCTTGATGTTTATTCTATGCTTCAGTTTCTCTGGGTCTGGGT
>JADBJO010002227.1:272186-277186 GCA_016801955.1 Conus betulinus
CTCTTTAGTCTGTTTCTGCTGTACTTTGTACTTTTTTCCATCTCTTTAGTCTGCTGTACTTCCCTTTCTTCCATCTCTTTAGTCTGCTATACTTCCCTTTCTTCCATCTGTGTAGTCTGTTGTACTTCCCTTTTCCCCATCTGTGTAGTCTGTTGTAGTCCCCTTTCTTCCTCTGTGTAGTCTGTTTCATTCCCTTCGGTCTGCTGTAGTTCCTTTGCACTTCCCAACTCTTTTGACTGCTGTACTTTCTTCTCGTCCACCTCTGTAAGCTTCTGTGCCGCCTTCTCTTTCTGCCTCTGTAAGCTTCTGTGCCGCCTTTTCTTCCACCTCTGTAAGCTTCTGTGCCGCCTTCTCTTCCGCCTCTGTAAGCTTCTGTGCCGCCTTCTCTTCCGCCTCTGTAAGCTTCTGTGCCGCCTTCTCTTCTGCTGCTTCTGTAAGCTTCTGTGTCGCCTTCTCTTCCACCTCTGTAAGTTTCTGTGTCGCCTTTCTCTTCCACCTCTGGAAGCTTCTGTGCCGCTTTCTCTTCCACCTCTTAAAGCTTCTGTGCCGCCATTTTTCCACCTCTGTAAGTGTGCCGCGCCTTTCTCTTCCACTTCTGTAAGCTTCTGTGCCGCCTTTTCTTCCACCTCTAAGTTTCTGTGCCGCCTTCTCTTCCGCTTTGTCTCTGTAAGCTTCTGTGCCGCTTTTTCTTCCACCTCTGTAAGTTTCTGTGCCGCCTTTCTTCCACCTCTGTAAGCTTCTGTGCCGCCTTTTCTTCCACCTCTGTAAGTTTCTGTGCTGCCTTCTCTTCCGCCTCTGTAGTGTGCCGTAGGCCTACTTCTGTACATTCTTTTCTTCCTGATTTTCAATGAGCTGTATTTCCTTTTCTTTCAGTCTTTAGTTTGCTTTACTTCTTTTTCTTACACCTCTATAAGCCGTTGTACTTTCTTTCCTTCCATCTCTGTACTTCCTTTTTTTTCTACCTCTCTAGTCCGCTGTACGTGCTTTTCCCCCAACCTCTCTAAGTGATGCAGTTTCGTTCTTATTTGCTGTCCACTATTTACTGTCTTTCAGCTCCCATTCGTGCTTTAATCTCTCATTTCCTTCCATTTCAACCATCTCCAGCTTTCCACTTCCATGGAGGTAATGTTTTGTCGCGTCCTACCATCACACAATGGCATTTGCCAGGGAGTGGTTACGTCCCTTAACGTCTCAGTGGAACGCATGCTTGCACCCCCTGTGTGAAACAGTACAAGCTTACGAGGGTGGTGCAGAGTAGTCCCAGCTGGTTGGTTTTCGGTAGTTGGGGACAGTACTTTTTTTCTGGACCTACTGTCCACTTTCGGGTGTAGATCCAATCTTCTTTCATCTGTTGGAGAGAAGTCTCCGTAGAATTGAAAAGAGACAGAGCTAGAAAAAGTGGAACATTCCTTGACAGGAAGGAAGCAGAGAAACAAAGGAATCCCTATGCACACGACTTTGTTAATGGCAATGTTGACCCCTTTTTGTCAGAGACGGGAGATGAATTTACCCACACGCAAGACACAGGACAAACACCAGACATACCTCCCCCGTAGAAATTGCTCACAGGAGGAAAAAATTTCCTTTTAAAAAACCCATGAACATATATATATATATATATATATATATATATATATATATATATATATATATATAGAGAGAGAGAGAGAGAGAGAGAGAGAGAGAGAGAGAGAGGACACAAAACTCGTTCTATGATGGGGTCTCCAGGATGAGAATGAGCGGAGATATTTTTGAGCAGGTCTCTGCGCCCCAATGAAAAACGGGTAATCGGAACAAAAAGTTGACCACTAAATTCCAAAGCCTGAATCCCGACCGCCACCAACCACCAGGACATCATTCCGTCATGCAGTTCACCATGAATCTGCTGACAGACTGTGTCCCTTAAATAACCTTCCCATGAATCTGCCGACACAAACTGCATCATCCCTGCGCCAACATTTCCCATCAATTTTCCAACACCGACTACGTCCCTGGAAGAACTTGCCGAGTCAATCATCCAACACAAGCTACCTGCTTTGAACAACATTCTCCATCAGTCTACCAACGCAGCCTATATCCCTGACACAACATTCGCCACCACTCTACCAACACAGCCAGTCAGTTTTAAAACATATTCCCCGCGTCAGTCTACCAACACAGACTATGTCCCTTTAAGCAACGCTGCCCATCAGTTTACCAACAGAGGTCACATAAGTTTAACATTTCTGCAACTGCTACTCTCAGATTATGAATCCATTACTCTGTCTTCATGTTCATTGGATGTTGAATCACAGGCATATGCGTTAAACAATAAAGGTTGATGGAAACGAAAAAAAAAAGGTGATTTTTCTCGCCTCAAGCGTTTTCGTTCAGCTATGCGCACATCGGGTGTATTGCTATTGACACAGCGAGATGCGACGATGTGTTGCTCCCAAACATCCACTGCACGCCATGTCCCGTTCTACCTGTGGCCGTCGGTTCTTGTCGCAATCTGCTTTGCCGTTCAAAGGGAGACGTCAATAAGCGGATGGCGGGCCCCTTTCCCTTGCTCTGGGTGAAGTTCAACGCTAATATTGACAGGAGATCATCACCCAGTTCTTCAACATCTCTGCCTTTGCCTGTCGGTTTGTTTGTCTGTCTGTTTGTCTGACTGTCCGCCGCCCCCTCCTCACATCCCTTCTTTGTCCGGCACCCCTCCTAAACATCCTGTCTGTCTCTCTTTCCGATTCCATTGTGACAGAGAGGGAATGTGAACGACGTTTCTGGCACCAGAAGATGTTGACTTCACTTGTGTTTCAATGCCAGTTTTACTTTACGTAAATTTTCCATAAAGTCTGTCTACCTGATTTTCTTATAAGTGTATTGTGTACACAACGTTTATTTCTAGTACGTCCGTCACACACACACACACACACACAGACACACACACACACACACACACACACACACACACACACACACACACACACACACACACACACACACATCGGTCTAATGTCACTTGAGGGTGAACAGACGTTAAAGAACTAAACACAACACACACACACACACACACACACACACACACACACACACACACACACACACACATACACATGGAATAAATGGAGGCAGACGGCGAGGGGGCACGACAAGAAAAAAGGCTGTCTGCGATCGTGAAGCGATGAATAGACAGACTTGTATTTTTCCCCCCCCCCCCCCCTTTTTTTTTTTTCCTTGCTTTTGGATTTTTTTTTGTCAGAAATGCATGTGGCCAGCTTGGAACAGGAGTTCCTCCCAGACTGTCTCTTACTCACTTTGTTGTTAGATTCTGCTCTGAGATGCTGATGGGCTGGAACGTTGCTCACTACCAGTCTGTGACAGACATGACATTGAGTCTGTTTGTGTTTTTTTTTTTTTTTTTTTTTCTAATTTGTGTGCAAATGGTTTTGCCATGCTTATCTATCTAGAAAGTTGTTTGTACTTGTGTGCTTTTTTTTTCATTCTGAAGGGCTTGAGGTGGATGGAGGCATCTTCAATTAGAGTTACAGTTTGTCTACAGAAGTGCCCTGACAGTGTGCGTAGCGAGCTTCCAGACCCCACAGAAACGGTCAAAGGCTTCCTGTTTCCATGATTCCAGCACGCTGAGACTGGATGGCTGAGTTCTCAGCCTGTCCAACAACAGCGGATTTTGGCTGCTAACGTTACGAAGGGGAGGGGAGGGGGAGCGGGAGAGGAATGGAAAGGGGTGGGGATGAGTAGTGTTGACTGGGGCGATCAATTTGTCATGAACTACCTGGAAAAAAAATCAAGTCAGGACGCTTTGGTAGCAGACACACACTGTCGACACTTTTTTCAATGATGCAGAGCACGACAGACCAGACGAAGGCTGACTGCTGAGTGTGAGCTTCTCTGCTTCCAAAAAAAGGGGAATCTTCTTCTCTGTCATGTCCCTCCGTATTGATTTCTCTAACCGTTAAAAACTGGCCAGTCCTGTGAAGAAGTGAGGTGGTGGTCATCATCAGAGTTTGGACAATGGCCTTGCCCTTGATATGACCTAATGTTACTTGTCTTGCAACAGACGTCGCAAGTCTCCTCCCCATAACACCAACTCGAAATAGCCAACATTTCTGACATCTGAAGCACTGCATTAGAGATGTAACACAAAGATCCGTCAGGACATTCAGATATTTTCTGTGATGACCCGTGGCACTGACAAGGTGAACATGAGAAAAATGGTCTGTGGGCACGTTTTCTGACCCTTCACAGACTAAAGTTCGACAAATATCAACAGCCCCTTGCCATACAACCCCATTTTTTCTGAATCTTACCCTTCTGTTCTGGACACGTCAGTAAACGTCCTCTGACGTATTCAACGTCCTCTGATGTATTCAACCCTCTGTGTGATGACACCTGAATCACCCATCCACCAAAATGTAGCTTGCAGGAACTAATCAGACTGGCACTTTGAACTATACTCAACAAGGAATAATCCATTCCTTAATAGCTCAATAAAACCAGGCTGCTTGCAACCTCTGGAAAGCTCTTTCGGGTCGACAGCGAGCTGTGAGTCAACAAAGGCCTCTCTGCCTCAACTCCAGCCACTTCCAGCCTCGAAGTCTAACTCCCATCGGTGCTCTCTGACCTCCGCATCTGGGTACGAATCTCTATCATAATGGAAGTCAGGTGCGCCCGTCCGTTTTTCAGATATTTTCAACGGGGGGGGTGCGAATGTCGGGGAAGGGGTGTGTGCGTCTGGAGCTGCTTGAAACCATGATTTTAAGTTTTAGGCTAGTTAGCCTTCTTCTACCCAGCACCACGGAGTCCAGCTAGGGGGCCAGTGTCAAGAACTCCCAATCTTGACCCATTGCGGCTTTGGGAACTGGGGTTGGGGGGGGGGGGGGGGGGGGGGCATAACAAACAAAGTCAAAAAAAAAAAAAAAAAGCCCCGCTCGGAAATATGCGCCCAGATCATGCCCAGCTCCTGGGAACAAAGAGCTGACCTCAGCTGCAGTTAACGT
>JADBJO010002227.1:282186-289686 GCA_016801955.1 Conus betulinus
AAAAGAGTGGAAAAATTAGGAAACGTTACAGAAAGTAGAAGAATGCATGAAAAAATCGGAAACATAAACAATTGACAGGAGTGCAATAAAAGCTATGGAAAGTGGAAAATATCAGAGGAAAACAGAGGGGAAAATACCAAAAGGTATAGACATTCAGAGGAAAACAGAGGGAAAATACGAAAAGGTATGGAAAATATGAGAGGAAAAACAGAGGGAAAATACGAAAAGGTATAGAAAATATCAGAGGAAAACAGAGGGAAAATACCAAAAGGTGTGGAAAATATCAAAGGAGAACAGAGGGAAAATACGAAAAGGTACGGAAAATATGAGAGGAAAACAGAGGGAAAATACGAAAAGGTATGGAAATATGAGAGGAAAACAGAGGGAAAATACGAAAAGGTATGGAAAATATCAGAGTAAAACGAGGGAAAATACCAAAAGGTGTGGAAAATATGAGAGGAGAACAGAGGGAAAATACGAAAAGGTATGGAAAATATTAGAGTAAAAACAGAGGGAAAATACGAAAAGGTGTGGAAAATATGAGAGGAGAACAGAGGGAAAATACAAAAAAGGGTGTGGAAAATATTAGAGGAAAGCAGAGAGAAAATACGAAAAGGTATGGAAAATATCAGAGGAAAACAGAGAGAAAATATGAAAAGGTATAGAAAATTGGAAAGGATATGGAAGGCAGAATGCACACACACACACACACACAAAAAAAAAAAAAACAGTCGAAGAAATATGAAAGGAAAAGACAAGACAGCAAAGGAAACGGAAATATAACAGAAAGCACGGAAAAAATATGGAGCATCGGAGAAAATTGGCGAAAAGGGTTAAGATATCGGCGGTACGAAACTTTATGAAAGGACAGAAGAAGTGTAATTATACTGAAAGTAGGAAAAAGGGATGAAATACGGTGAAATAAAAGAAAAGAAAAAGGAAGAACTACAAAACAACAACAACAATAAAAAAAAAAACAACGAAATATTAGGAACAGATTGGGAATTATGAACAATTAAAAAAATGGGAGGATAAGCACAGCAAGTTAATATTAGAAACAGAGAATGGGAAGGGGGTGGGGACGGACGGAACAGATATGAAAAGACAAAACACAACCAGAAAACAAAGAAACATACAGAAAATAGAATATATGGTAGGGGAGAAAAAAATATCAGGAAGAAACAAAACGGCAGGGAAGGACAAAGAAAGAAAACTGGGGGAAAAAAAGGTAAGGAATGAAAAAAAAAACAACAACACAACAACAACAACAACAACAAAAAACAAACCAGTAAACCCAGGAAAATTCAAGAAAAGTAAGAGAAAGACAGAATATGTATGGAAAATAGGAAACTGTAGTTGGAGGAAAATCCTGAAAGATCGGAATAAAATGTGAAAAAGTAGAAAGAACAACGAACAGTAGGGAACGGTGAAGGCAGTTTGGAAAAAAGAAATAAAAGTCAAAGATAGGAAAGTTAGGAAACGTAGTCAAAAAAAAAAAATCATGTTTTGAGCAACGTAAGATCTGAGCAAAGAAGGTAAGGACGAAGTACTGTCTACTATGGCAAGACTCAAAATCCGCTGGAAAACCATGTCAGATGTGTCTCAGTGACACAGGAAACACAGGCTTCGACGGCCCTGCCGATCTGTCACGAGTTTCTGGTCGTGATATGCGTGGCCTGCACTTCAACAACTGCAAGGACTTTGAATACTTAGGAGTCAAACGTAAAACTTCTCTTCGACCGAAACAAACACTGGAACATCATCCTGCAGCTTTCCCCAGATCAGTGAGAATATCATACGATTTAATGAAAAATGTCACATTTATTTTCTTTTCAAGTTTTCATGCATACAATTATATTTCACAGAAGAAAAAGTCAGGAAAATTGTAAGTAAACTCGGGACAGGAGAAACAAAAGAACTAGAAAACAAAATCAACATAAACAAAAAAAAAAACACACGTATACATACATTAAAAATATGGAAAGCTGCCAGTCTTTACTGCAAAAAGAAACAAAGTACATATGGTTACACATTGATGGTATCTTGAAGTATATCATAGCAATATCTTTACGAGCGATGGAAGATTTCCCACCGACAAAAGCGACCTTCAAAACTGTCGACGGTCGAACCAGACGCAACAATGTATGAAGTGAATACATTTATGAGCAACTTTATAGAAATAATAAGAATATTGAACATTGTGAAATAAAGGACATAATCGGAGAAATACCGCAGCCGTCATTAGAAGAACAAAACCTCTTGGAAGGTGAAATAACTTTGAAAGAAAGAAGCAGGATGCGCCTTGAAAGAATTTCAAAAAGGAAAAAGTCCCGGAACCCGATGGCTTCGGAGCTAAATAAAAAAAAAAATTGTTTCAGACAGCTAAGCCCATTCATAGTTAGAGCACTGAATGAGTTATCCTTAACTGAAAGAGATTGATAACGTGTTTTCCTTAAAGCAGAAAATCGAGAGACTCTACAACTAACGGGAGACGGATTTCTTGTGAATTTCTATGCAAAATTTAAACCTCCTGTATTGCAAATAGAATACAAACAAATGTTACCAAAATTCATTAAATAGAGACCAGACAAGATTCATTGCTAATAGATATGTGGGTAACAATTAAGACTTATTTACGACTTGTGTACTGCTTAGATTCAAAACAACTACCAGGCATGCTTTTTGGTTTAGCGTTTGAAAAAAGAAAAACCCTGTTCATTGATATTTTATGTTCAAAGCCTTAAAGCTTATGGTTTTGGTAATGACACATGTTGATAGATAGACTATACATTATTTATTACTATGATGATCAAAGGACAAACAGACATACCACAGCTTATAAACCCCACCCCCTTTTTCGCAACCACAGCACATGGAACACATGGCACGCGCGAACACAAATACCATACTACTCTCACCACCATCCCCACCCAACATGCGCGCGCGTGGCTTTGGATCGCGCACGAGACAACCACTTGTCTGTCTTTCTGTCTCTCTGTCTCTGCCTTTGTCTGTCTGTCTGTCTGTCTGTCTTTTTCTGTCTGTCTATGTGTCTGCCTGCCTTCTGTCTGTCATTCTGTCTGTCTGTGTCTCTCGCTCTGTCTCTGTCTCTCTCTGTCTCTTTTGTCTCTCTTTCTCTTTCTCAGTCTGTTTCCCTCTCCCTCTCCCCCCACCTTATTCTCTCTCTCTCTCTCTCTCTCTCTCTCTCTCTCTCTCTCTCTCTCTCTCTCTCTCTCTCTCTCCGCTCACCAAAGCAAAAGTAATCTGCGGGCCTAAAGCAATATTGGAATATTCCCCCAAGAAGCTCATCAACATTCAAAACCACGAGCAACTCTATAGGCAGCGGACGGTCCGTTTTTTTTGTTTTTCATTTTTCATCATTTCAGTTTAGGTTCCATCAACCTGTCATTTTCTAATTTTCTAATACGTTCCTGTGATCAGGTTTCAACATTTTTGATGAAAAAAAAAAAAAAAAAAAAGGAAACAGAGAGAAGGAGAGAGGAGAGAGATAGAGAGAGAGAGAGAGAGAGAGAGAGAGAGAGAGAGAGAGAGAGAGAGAGAGAGAGAGAGAGAGAGAGAGAGAGAGAGGAGAGAGAGAGAGAGAGGAGAGAGAGAAGGGAGACCGACAATACGCGGAAGAGAGACCTTGCAATCCATTTCTAAAGACTGCAACCTTCAAACTCGCCCACACGTCCCTCATACACGCTCTCATACCCACCACACCATGATCAGAGAGGATATATAGACGTGTTTCTACCATTCCTGTGTTTCACCAAAACTCTCTCTCTCTCTCTCTCTCTCTCTCTCTCTCTCTCTCTCTCTCTCTCTCTCTCTCTCTCTCTCTCTCGCGCGCGCGCGCGCGCGTGTGTGTGTGTATGTGTGTGTGTGTGTGTGTGTGTGTGTGTGTGTGTGTGTGTGTGTGTGTGTGTGTGTGTGTGTGTGCTCGCGCGCACGTGTGTGTTTCCTACTTTTACCTGCAATCTTGTCATTTGTCTTGCATCTCCTTGGAATGTTTTGATTGTCAGATTGTTCTAATGCCCTTTCCCGCACCCACTCTCGCCTCTTTGTCCCTCTCTCCCTTTCGCTCTCTCTGTCGCCCCCCTCCCTGCACTCCTTTCGCTCCTTCTCTCTCTCTCTCTCTCTCTCTCTCTCTCTCTCTCTCTCTCTCTCTCTCTCTCTCTCTCTCTCTCTCTCTCTCTCTTTTTTTTTTTTTTTTTTTCGTATCGTATTGTAGTTCTAGTCACTTTTTGCATGCTTCTTTTGTTGCCTTATCTTATGTTGACCCTCTTCAGGGCGAGGACTAGATGTAAAAAAAAGCACATCATTGCTTTTCTATTATCCTCGTAAATAAGAATTTTGTCAGGTCTTGTTAATCTGGCCTATGATGAAGTGATTTCTGGTATTACTGGATTCGTCAACTGGAATAATTTTAGCATGTTGAACCGTACTGAAAAGTAACCGTCACAAAGTTTCTAAACACACGTAAAGTTTCTGTAGTGCAAGATGCCGCGATGTTGATAATATTGCCATCTACTCAACGTTCTTGCGTCCAGGGTTGTTTGAAGTCAAAGACAACAGCGTCTATCTCTAACAAAACTCGGAACTCGGAAACATTAATTGTGAGGCCAACGACCTGTACTCAAAGGTGACTTTGCCCAAAAGTGAAGTGCATAATTTCACATTTGAACATTCTGCGCTGAAGCAAACTGCAAACCTCCACTCCAAACGAAATGTTGCCGAGTTAGCACTTGGTCGCGTCATTTAAAGCATAGAAACTGCACACTGCAATGTCACTTCAGCATTTAACATCTTCATGCTGAAACAAATGTGACACTGTCTGTTTGGACTGGGCTTCTTCTGCAATGATTATTCCAGAACACATTTTTTTTTTTTTCTTAAGGAGTGGTAACACGGACAAAGAAACCAGAAGTGATGCTCAGTCTCAAGACAATCACAAAATGGACAGTCTTTTGGTCTCTCTCTCTCTCTCTCTCTCTCTCTCTCTCTCTCTCTCTCTCCCCCCCTCTTCCCCCCCACCCTCCCACACCCTCACTCTGATCACTCTATGAGGCTATCATTAGGGTCACATTGTCCAACTCCATGCACAAGACTCTTATCTGTCCAATCCAGTTTTCACAGCGGACGGGGGTGAAGTGCCCACCAAGTTATCCTCCGCTTGGTTTCCTTCGCTGCCCCCCCCCCCCCCCCCCCCCCCGATGACTTCTCTCCTCCCTGCCACACTATCATCGGACATTGAACTGTGCACAGCATGGCACTGAACACTCTCCCAGCTAGACTGTCAGCCATGTTCGCGTGGAAATGCCACTGGACTCGAGCCGCTTGGGGTTTCTTCTTCTTCTTTCTTCTTCTTCTCTTCTTCTTCTGCGTACGCAGGCTGATACTCCTGCGGACACTTCCTATATATGGACAGGCAAGTGTTAATCCCGTCTACCCAACAAAGGGAGTGGGGCTTTGTGTGTATGACCGTTTTTTTTTCTTTATCCTGCCATTAAAGCAGCCATACTCCATCTTCGGGGAAGCTTGGGGTTCCAGGAAATGTGTGTGAATAGGGACTGGTATGGGGTGGTGTGTGTGTGTGTGTGTGTGTGTGTGTGTGTGTGTGTGTGTGTGTGTGTGTGTGTGTGTAGGGGGTGATGGGTGATGGGGCAAAACAAGTAGGTGAGGTGTAGAATGTCTTGTCTTTCATTATCGGGAAGCGTGCAGACAAACACAGACACACATGCATGCACGTGTGAGCTTCGTCGGGTTTCGATTACCAAGGCTCCATGGGTGCGTGTGTGTGCGTACGCAGTCATATGTGAAGTGCAGAAATTTCAACGTTAAGCAAACTAGATGGGAGAGAGAGAGAGAGAGAGAAAAAGCTTCAACCTTCAGCAAACGAAGAAGAAGAAGAAGAAGAGAAGAGAAGAAGAAGAAGAAGAAGAAAGAAGAAAAGAGAAGAAGAAGAAGAAGAAGGAGAGAGAGAGAGAGAGAGAGAGAGAGAGAGAGAGAGAGAGAGAGAGAGAGAGACTCAGAGAGAGAGAGAGAGACTCAAGACTCGAGATGATTTATTCATAATAGGCCTCAGCCCATCACGCAGGGGAATGTGAACCTTTAACTGGACGAGGACGTACAACAGATTCAGATGAAAACTAATGATGATGATTAATTTGTAATCATGTGCATTTCAGTCAGTCACAACACCTCTTGGTTTATATCCTTCACACAGAAACAAAGAAAGGTTACGTACGTCTTCGGGTACAGTTGATGACATCAACAGGCTCAATTTAAGCAGTGACGGACGTCCATAATATCTGGGACTAATCAACGTTTCACGTATATGTCTGAGTGCATATTACGAAATATTTCCGTCGGAACCAGATGGTAGCTAGGAGAGAGAGAGAGAGAGAGAGAGAGAGAGAGAGAGAGAGAGAGAGAGAGAGGGAGAGAGAGAGAGAGGGAGGGAGAGAGAGAGAGAGAGAGAGGGGGAGAGAGAGAGACAGACATACACAGACGGACAGACAGACAGACAGAAACGGAGAGAAACAGAGATCCACCTTGTCCCCTCCACCACTGACAGAGACTATCAATCCGCCATGTCCATCCAATGACAACCCCAATTACATCATGATGCCTTTCGGGTCATACTCCACCAAACGCCCCCCCCCCCCCCCCCCCGCCCCCACAACAGTGGTGGTCCCTATCTCTCCAAAGTACCTGCAGTCGCAGTCTTTTGCCAATGATTCCACAATGCCTCTCTAATGATAGTAGTGCCTGTTAGTCCCACCAATTCCCTCCAATGACGGTCCTGGCACTCAGTCTACGGTTCCTTTAAATGACTGTCTCTATCACCCCAGATCACCATTTCACTTCACTGACAGTCCGGGGGGCCGGAAATAGCTCAGTTGGTAGACCGCGCCGGACTCTGGTGAGCCTGGGGTTGCGGGTTCGCATCTCCGCCGGGCTGTTTCGGTTCAGGGGGATTTTTTTTTTCTCTCGGAGTTAACATTGGTTCTGACTCTATCCCCCCCATACAGTCCTTCGAATGGGACTATAAACCGAGGTTCCGTGTGTGAACGCACGCACAACATCGTGCACACACGTAAAATCCCGTCACCAACTTTCGGAAGAGAAGGCCAGTTTGGCCGTTGGTATGGATGACACGTTACGCATAGCATGCACCTCCCCTGAAGATGGGAGTATGGCTGTCTTAATGGCGGGATAAAAAAAAAAAAAAAAAAAAACGGGCACACACACAAAACTCCACTGCCTGTGTATACAGGGAGTGTCCGCAGGAGTATCAGCCTGCGTGCGCAGAAAGAAAGAGAAGAAAAACGGACAGTCTTCTAGGTCCCTCCAATCATAGCCCAACCAATCAACCGACGTCATTCCTCCAGTCACAGTCCCTATCAATCAATCCATCATGTCCCTCCCCTCACAATCCCCAGTCAATCCACCAGGCCCGTCCAGCCACAGCCCCATTCATTAATCTACCATATT
>JADBJO010002227.1:294686-297186 GCA_016801955.1 Conus betulinus
CAAAAACATGAATAAAAGTAATGGTATTGCGTTCAGAAAGGATGCTTATCTTGCCGCCAAAGAAAAGTAGGTATATAATGGAACTGACATTGCCGCTGTGAATATTTACAAGTACCTTGCTATATGTTTCTTTTACTCGCGTAAATATTACCATTGTTCGTAAAGACCTTGCAAGTGGAGCTAAATATGCGTTTCCTTTGTATTTTGAAAAAAAAAAGTTACTATGTTAAACAGTGAATCTTTGACTTTATTTCTGAAATTATTTCAAGCCCACAGTCAACTGATATTATGGTGCTGAAATACGGGGTTTTGATTCGGCTGCTATGCATATTAGGAAAGTTCAATTGTATGTTCTAAAGAAATACAATGGAGTTATACTGAAAACACCAAACGATTTGGTGTATGAGAGACCGATAGATATCCTATACATTCAAGGTCAGTGGCTCAGTGTATTCATTACTGGTTAACAATAACAAAATGGAGCAACACAGATTACCTTACAAAGCCTACACCATACTTTGGCAGTTAGTCGCCAGGGGAAAGGACACCGGACATCCGATGCAAAACTAACTTGTATGAATTCGGATTTGGTTTTTGTGTGGGAAAATCATGGTGTTGGTGAATATAAATGGCTTTAGTCATGTGTTTCGGCTACGACCGATTGATTGCTGTTGACCAGAGATGGAACTCGCATGTTGAAGACAGCAACAGATTTACTAGACTGATTGATTGCTGTTGACCAGAGGTGGAACTCGCATGTTGAAGACAGCAACAGATTTACTATTTACAGAATGTTAAATCCTGTGCATTGCACTCCAACCTAGTTGTCAATAGCAGTTAACAAACATTTGAGACGTGTTGTGACAGAGTTCGGATTTGGTATTTCAAATGTCTATGCACATTCTCAACGTTACAGAATTGTAAATAATGGTATGACAATTGTCCATTATGTCATCAATCAGGTGAACGAAGTTCATCTGTTCTTCCATGTCCAGAATGAAGTTATCTTAGATGGCAGTATATCCACACAGACACACCCCCTCACCCCCCCCCCCCTGAATACTTTAGACATTCCTTTTTATTCAAATCAATCTTGTTAAGAAATGATGAAACAGCGAAACTGCTGGCTGCGTATTTGTGCAGTGGCTTTAAGCGGCAAGACTCTGTGTGAGCTTCGGTTGTTTACATCTTTTACTGGAAATGCATTGTGCAAAGCTATTCTGTGTAAATCCCCTTCTAAAGGGCTGTAGCCTGTATGAATATAATCTTTGTCTCTTCTCTCTTTCTCTTCCCCCTCTCTTTCTCTCTTCTCACTCTCTCTCCTTCCCCACAGCCCCCCTCCCCCTCCTCTCCTACTCCCTACCTCCCTACTCCCCCCCCCCCCCCCCCCCCCCCCCCCCCGCCATTTCTGTCTCTAGCTTCCCTCGTTTTCCATAGTCTCTTTGATCTTATTTTCCCTCCCTGTCTCTCCTCTTTCTTTTCTTTCTGCTTCGTTACTTTTCTTTCTTTACTTTTCTTCTTTTGTTTTTCCTTACGGCAGCTAGTTAATACTTGCCACTCTCTCCTTTCCTTTCCACGCCTCTATGTACACTTTCCCCTTCTCCTTTTTTTCTCTTATTTTCCTACCCCTTACCCTCTCCCTCTACTCCGTTCACTCCCCCCCCACTCTCACTTTCTCACTCACACCCCCTTTTATTACATTGTCTTCTACTCTTAATGACATTTTAAGTATTTGTAATTTCGGATTTAGCCCAGTCATTCGCGAACAAAATAAACCGTGAGAGTGTGTATGTCAGTTTGCGGATGTTGCTATTGTTCTTATGCTTAACTTGCAGGTTTCTGTACTTAGCTTCCTCCAACAGAACTCAACAGTCTGCAGTCTGTGTGTGTAAACATGTAAACGGTTAGTTTTGCACATGAAAATGCCAGATTATTCATTTTGCGGCAGCTCATCAAATTTTCGACCCAAACCACACCTATATGAATCGCCTTGAGATAGTGTCAGTTAAGTTGAAGACTGATGCACTGCTTTATATCATACTGGTTGTTTGAATCCATTGGGCTGGCGCGTGAAGTAGGTCCCAGTTCTATAATGTATCGGATTCTAGTGAGACTGCATCTGTCTCTGTAACACATGTATCTATGCAGTAAAATTGTTCCTCTGTAACAGAATTCGACTAAAAATGGAAAGGTTTTCCCTCTACTTTTGTTTAAACGGACTCCCCTCCTTCCCCGCCTCCCTCCCCCCCACCTCCTCCCGGTGCTGTTCTATATGGGATATAGGTTTTGAAGTTAAGAGATCTTTAATGCAGAGACCTGTCCAGCTTGGGTGGCCCTACCAGGAGCATACAGCTTCCGCTGGCATAGCTGTCTGGGTCATAGAGGTACACAAGCTCCCACACCACGACAAGGAGTAGACCGTGTGGAAGAGAGAAGAAACCAATCTCTTTAGCTCGCTTAGGGTCCCTTTGAATGCTGATGTCATTTGAATCAGTGCATC
>JADBJO010002227.1:304686-331986 GCA_016801955.1 Conus betulinus
TTACACATTTTTCCCCCTTCATAACGAAATTTTAGCGGTCACAAACGTTGGGCAGCGTTTCTTTAGTAGCCAAATTTTAGCAGTCACGAAAGTTTCCCAAATCCTGCACAACACACTAATGATTTTAAATGAATTGTCTGAGCAACGAAGTTTTTATATCATTGCTTTTATCATGAACTGAGTGATTGTATGACGGCTATAAAAGTACATTTTGAACATTCGAACACAAACAATGATGGGGTGAAACCCCGAAGAATTGAAAGTTAAAGAGATGTCTAATAACTGTTTGTGATAAATCAAGCCTGAATGTGGTAGACAAACTACAAATAAAGCTAACGTCGGGTGATGGCGGGCAGAGAAGTCGAGGGTTTGATTCCCTGTCAGAGGCATTTTATGTCGGGGAGTTTTGCTTCGGGCGGTTCCATCTCAGACTTGACTGTACGACGGGCTGAAACGAGAAGACTGGTGCCAGACACTCAAGTTTCATCCACTTAATGGATGCGTTTCTGAGTGTGCTGATCAAATTTCCCGACCAACACTGCAGGTGTCTGTATCTCCGGGGCCTGGTTGACACTGACGTACATTATGTCACGGAGCACAGAACACAGCCTTGTCATACAGTATTAGAACAGAACATAGAATACAGTCTTGTCATACAGTCTCAGAACTGAACTCCACAGCATCAACTTCGTCTGAAGTCATTCTTATCGATCGTCATCGTCACATTCTGTGGATGTTAATCTTCTGCACTCGTGGTGATCTCAGTTTCGGTTTTCTGTCCAGGTCCCTTGCTCGTGTTAAGCTCATGTTGAAGTCGTCTGTACCGGCTGGTTGATGCGGCCTGTCGTGAGATGGACGTGGTGGCACTCTCCCGAGGGGCCCGCTCGCTGTGCTTAACCCCCATTGCTCAGTGCTTATAGTGGACAGTACGGAAGAGGGGGGTGGGCGCCGGGGGAATTGGGAAGTAGTACGTAGTAGTGTGGTGCACATGTCGGATAAGAATAGACACAATTCTTTCATTCAGTCAACCTGTCTGTCTGTCCTCTGTCTGATATATATTCTTCGTTTGCAGGTATTTTTTTAGTTAGCCTTACTTGTGTGATTGTTGTTGTTGTTATTGTTGTTTTCTTGGTGTCCTTTTCTATGGTTCTCTTCAAAATTCTTATTTAGACTTCTTTGCCAGCTTTTTTTCTAACATTATGAGAAATATCACTTTTCATGTTAAATTTTCCTATGTCACGTATTTTCAGTTTGAATAGATATGTCAAGAAACAAAGAAAAGACATAATTAAGCCCCCTGAGGTAATTCAGCATCATAGCAGCGTCTCCTCCCGTGGGTTGCCTCGGGACTACCCTGACATTGATTGCGCGGCGTGGACTGTAGCGTAGGGTTTAAAATGTGCGGCGAAGGAATAATGCCAATAGATCGATCGGGAGGGGGAAGATAGGAAAGGGATTGGGACGATGGATAGTAGGGGATGTGTGGCTAGGGATGGGAGGTGGGGGGGGGGGGGGGCGCAGAAAATGAGAGAACAGCAAGAAAAAGCTACAACAATAAGAGTGGGTAAAAATGACAACATCAAGAGAAACATTGACAATATCTAGTATCTGTTATCAATGTTATATTTGCCGATTCACTGAAAAGAAAGGAGATAAAACCGATGGATATGCTGGTAAAAGTGAATGCTGTATAACAGAGGTGCAGAGAGAAAGCAGAAATGCACTCTTTCCCCCATCCTCGTCCTCCTCTTCTATTCCCCCTAATCCCCCTTCCCTCTCTCATTTTTGCACACACACACACACACACACACACACACACACACACACACACACACACACACACACACACTTACTTATACACACACGCGTGAGCATGCTTGCACCAGGCCATGCAAGTGAGAAATCGCGCTCGGTTGTGCAAGCTCGCCAGAAATACACCTACGTGCGGATAGGTGCGCCGGAGCATGAATTTCAGATTCATTTCCTATTTGAAAGCATTTAGTGCGTCATTGTTGCATCATTATACAGATGACAGCTGGTCCCACGGAGAACTTAATCACTGGGAACTGATCAAAGCCATGTACCTGAGATTAGTGCGCAGAGCAATGCTAAACGTAGCTGGACTAATCCTGCTGGAACTATTGTGTCTTGTAGTCATATTAAAAAAAAAAGAATATATATATATATATATATATATATATATCCTTGCACGTCCCCTTCCTAGACAAGAGCTTCTTTGTGACAAAAATTGATGTTGTCTTATTGATATCTAATGATATTGTATGCTTTCTTGTCGTGTCAGATCGTTTTCATGAAACTGCAGCCAAAAAAGCCTTTATACGTGACATAAAGCAGTATTTGGCACGTGTGCGTGCGTGCGTGCGTGCGTGCACGCGCTCGCGCGTGTTTGTGCGCGCGCGCGCGCGTATGTGTGTGTATGTGTGTGCGTGATTAAAATTCACACACACACACACACACACACGCGCACGCGCGCGCGCGCGCACACACGCACGCACGCACGCACGCACACACACACACACACACACAACATCCGCAAAGAGTGATCTTTCGCTTTCAGCAACTCGTGAAGCAAATATCACATCCAGGGGGTAACAGTGAGTCCATCAGTTCTGAAGGGAGTCGTCCCTATGGGTTCAATCAGAACGGCATTACTCTGAGCTGTATCTGTCCCGGCGCCACTGGTTCCAGTGGGACGCTCCAACCTAAGAGTTCCCCTGGCGGTGTTTTTCTTGCACGTGAAGCTGATAGTTGACCGCTTCTGTCCACTCGTCAGCGTCTAGAGCCCTCGTGTGAATTGGTGTGTCAGGTAGAGACCTCCGTCAACCTTTCCTACCTGTTGCAAGAAACGGTACCGAGTTCGACAAATCACACTGTGCAAAATATACTTGAAGCTCTTTAAGTAATGAGTACAGCGATGAAAAACGACCATTAACGGGCATTAACTTCAAACTGGTAAGTTTCTAACTGAGCTTTTTTCCTCCCAATTTAACTACGCTCCTTCTTATATGGAAACAAGCAAAAAATGTCCTTAACGACGAAGGTAAAAATGAATCTTTTCTGCATACCTGCAATTGTCATTTTCTTCCCACACACTATAAAGAACAACGTTCTTGGAGTAGTAGGAAGAACACCAGAATGTTTATCCTGGCTCTTTGTCCATCGCAAATACTTTGTTATCTTCCTCTGTCCCCGTTCAAACAAATCTTCTGCGTCTTTTGCCTGTGATCTCTCCCAACCTTGCATTTTTAACAGACATGCCTCTGTGTCATGTTTGATCTGCTGAACTGAACATTACCTGGCAAGACGATGAATTATGCATGTTTAAGAACGTGCAATGCCCACGGTAACGGTCTGACAGGCTGGATTTATGACGAATTAAAAGTTCCAAAGGCTTTTGCCACCAGTCAGAAAAAGTGACTAGTTTTTTGGTGCAGAGGTGAAAATAATGACTGGGCAGAATAAGAAAAGATTTCAATGTTGACTTTGGTCTTAAAAGATTGCATGTTACTTGTTTGTATGGAAGATGAAGGTGGATTTCAGAAGGGGAAAACAGCAAAATTACAAAGCAGACAGGTTAAGTTTCGTGGTTTTTTGCATTACTATCTCTTTTACAGACACACACACGCGCGCGCGCGCACACACACACACACACACACACACACACACACACACACCACATACATATATATATATATATATATATACATATCTATCTATCTATCTATATCTATCTATCTATCTATCTATCTATCTATCTATATATATATATATATATATGTGCATCCATACATAGGCACATACAGGGGGGAGAGATAACGCCTGTCTTTCCACTGCAAACAGAGCAACCTTCTCTCATTTTATGGGTCAAGCAACTAGATCAAGGGAGTCCAATACTTAATATAAAGCAGCACGCCAGACTGGCAATTGGAATATCGACTGTCTGCATTTCAGGCACATCGCTTCGCAACCCCCCCCCCCCCCCCCCCCCCCCCCCGTTTTTTTTTTCATTTTTGTCTCTGTGACTGAAGCATTATGCTAACTCATGGGACAAAAGGCCCTTGGGCGTGCTCACCAACGGCATCTGTCCCCATGAAAAACGGCGGGGTCACTCTCGATTCACGCAAGCTGTAACACAAGTGACCTCCCTTGCAGATATCCGAACGTGGCCTATTGTCATGTGGGTGGAGACACGGCACACACTCTCTCCAGTATCCTCGTAGTCACAGTAAGTGTTTCCAGAGCGCCACATGGTCTTTGTAAAAAAAGTTCAGTGCCAGACAAGGGGCACACAGTGCCAGAGGAGCCCTGCAGTGGCAGACTCTGTCAACTGTAGAGGTCTGGTCATCTTTGTGTCCCTTTAGTCGCATTTCATGTAAGCAAACTTCCTTGAAGCAAGACAGAATATGGGGTTCGCTTTCTCTCTCTCTCTCTCTCTCCTCTCTCTCTCTCTCCTCTCTCCTCTCTCCTCTCTCTCCCTCTCTCTCTCCTCCTCTCTCTCTCTCTCTCTTTCTCTCGATCAATTATCTATTTATGATGCTGTCTGTCTGTCTGTCTGTCTGTCTATCTATCTATCTATCTATCTAATGATCTGTCTATCTATCAATTGTCCATTTATGATGCATTACATATTTACATAAAAGCATGGATGACCATAAGTAAAAGCAAGGGTGTCCATAGATGAGATACGACACAAGCACAAAGCAGTTTTCTTGAAGTCGACGTTAGCTGCTGCCTTCCTGAACCATGACAACCCAACAGGAGAAGATTGAAAATCTTGCTAAAAGAACAGAGGAAGGTGGTAGGTGGTGTGTGTGTGTGTGTGTTTGTGTGTGTGTGTGGTGTGTGTGTGTGAGAGAGAGAGAGAGAGAAGAGAGAGAGAGAGAGAGAGAGAGAGAGAGAGAGAATACAAAATCGAATATGAACAGGAATGTTTTACTCAGTTTTAAGGCCAAGGCCCCATTCTGGAGGAGCATACATGCAATCAAGGCAGACTAAATTAACGTACACCTTCAAACAAAACGTATAGAAACCCTCGAGAATAATTAAAGTGCATGATTACATGGGTATCAAATAGCGGCACGCATTTTTTTTCTGCGCTTCATATCTATCTATCTATCTACATAAAATATCATACATATAAAGAATATATATATGCATATATATATATATATATATATATATATATATATATATATACGAACCAGATTTTAGAGGATATTTCTTTTCTTGTCGACAACAGTGATACTACCTTAAAATGACATTGTTCGGTGAAGTATACATACTTTATACGAGAGAGAGAGAGAGAGAGAGAGAGAGAGAGAGAGAGAGAGAGAGAGAGAGAGAGAGAGAGAGAGAGAGAGAGTATTTTATCGATAATCTTTGTTCCCAGGTGTAACATGAGTAAGGAGATGGGTTTTTTTTTTTCGGTCTGGCCCTTGTCCGCTCAGGGACTGAATGTATTAACACAGAACACTATTGCACAACATACAATGAAAAAACAATAAGAACAGTGATAATTCACATTATATACACTTAAAATATCTGTCCGTCTATCTGTCTGTCTGACTGTTTGCCTGCCTGTCTGCCTGTCTGTATGCTAGTCTGTCTATCTGTGTGTGTGTGGGTGTGTGTGTGTGTGTGTGTGTGTGTGTGTGTGTGTGTGTGTGTGTGTGGTGTGTGTGTCCCTCTCTCTCTCTCTCTCTCTCTCTCTCTCTCTCTCTCGTCTCTCTCTCTCTCTCCCTACTTACCCTCTGGTTCGGACGGAAATATTTCTTATATGCTATGCTCAACATGTTTCGATATATTTGTTATCCCCCCCCCCCCCCCCCCCCACCCCCCCCCCCCCCCCCCCTTTTTTCTTCATGTTTCTCTCGTTTCTCTCGGTTTAATTATCCCCTCCTATGTAAAATCACCTCCTACAGACATTCACCTTTGCAAGTGTTCGTACCAAACAACAGTTCACTATCAATGATCACCTCACTTGCCAGTCATCAGACATGACGTATCTCACTGACTGTCTCAAATGTCAAAATATGCAGTATGTAGGAGAAACTGGCAAAACTTTACAATAGAGATTTTACCAGCACAGATCAGACATTAGCACCAAAAAAAAAACAACCAAAAAACCACTAGTAGCAAGACATTTCAACGTCCTGAACACACGATTGAACCACCCGACATGTACTGCGACTGAGCAGATCCGAAAGACAAATGAAATCTTCCGCAAACGTAGAGAAAAGTACTGGCGCTACAAACTGCACGCAATCTTTCTCGGTGGGCTGAATGTTGCAGACTGGGAGTAAAGGAACTCACAGCTTATTGTCTGTGTTCCAGACTCACAAAGACTGTCAACACTTTCATCTCATACCTGTATGGACTGCTGCTAGCGTCCACGTGCATTACTTCATTATACTGTTTCTCATTGGAATTCAGCCCTCTTTCTAGATGTCTCAAACTACCACTAATTTTTGGCTTTTTCTGGTCTCTACTTTAATTCATTGTCTTCAATTTCCAGCAGTTTTTTTCCTATTTGTTACCTCCCCCCCCCCCCCCCCCCCCCACGCCCACACACTAGTGTGTGTGTGTGTGTGTGTGTGTGTGTGTGTGTGTGTGTAAAACCCCTGTCCCCTCCCTCCATTCTTGCCATTTGCCTCCAACAGTTCCAGCTTTTTCTTTCTCACCTCATATATCACGTGTTCAACTTCACTCACCATTCCTTCCCATACCCCCTATTTCCCTTACGTGGTCTTCTTCTTATATATATACTGCGCGTGCGCACGCGCGCAGGCACACACACACAAACACACACACGCGCGCGCGCGCGCGCACACGCACACACATACACATACTCACACACGCTCACACAGGGCGCGCAGGCCAAGGCAGTCAGTGTGGACTTCATTCAGCTGGACCAGTGGACAGTCATCGTCTCCACAATGCCTCGGACCTTGTCTTCTGTCAACTGTCCTCAGCATTTCACTGCAGGGCCTGGGGTCATCGTTCTCCCCCCGGACCTTGTCTTCTGTCAGCTGTCCTCAACAATTCACTGCAGGGCCTGGGGTCATCGTTCTCCCCCCCCCCGGACCTTGTCTTCTGTCAGCTGTCCTCAGCATTTCACTGCAGGGCCTGGGGTCATCGTCCTCCCCCCCCCCCCCCCCCCCCCCGACCTTGTCTTCTGTCAGCTGTCTTAAGCATTTCGCTGCAGGGCCTGGGGTCATCGTCCCCCTCCCCCCCCCCCCCCGGACCTTGTCTTCTGTCAGCTGTCCTCAGCATTTCACTGCAGGGCCTGGGGTCATCATCGTCCCCCCCCCCCCCCCCCCCCCCACCCCCCCCCCGGACCTTGTCTTCTGTCAGCTGTCCTCAGCGTTTCACTGCAGGGCCTGGGGGTAGGGTATGTTTGGAAAAATCTTCGCTTCCCCTCTCTCCAAGTTCCCTGTGTGTGTGTGTGTGTGTGGGGGGGGGGGGGGGGGGGTTACTATACCACCTTGCTGACCATGTTCTTAATGTGGGGTAACGTTTGAAGGGAGTAGTAAGGGGCCAGGGTATGTCTGTAACAGTCTTCCTTCCCCTCACCTTTGCCCTGTACCCTGTGGAACTTGCAATGCCACCTTGCTGACCCGTTCTTAAGGTGGGGGTAACGTTTGAGGCGGGGTGGTGGTAGGGGTCGGGGTGGGAGGGGGGTAGTAAGGGGCCAGGGTATGTCTGGAACAGTCTTCCTTCCCCTCACCTCTGCCCTGTATCCTGTGGGATTCGCTATAACCACCTTGCTGATCCGCTCTTAATGTGGAGCAGCGGTTTTGGTGGGTAATAAGGGGCCAGGTAATTTTTTTTTTAACAATCAACCCCCCCGTCCTCTCCGCCGTCCTTCCCGTACTATGTAGGATTTGCGTTACCGTCTTGTTCTCGTTGACCCGATCTTGATGTAGAGGGGAGGGGGTGGTGGTGGTGGTGGGTCGTGGGTGGTAGGGGGCGAGAGAGCGCGGCTGAGACGCAGATGGGAATATGACAAGGGGGAGGGAAGCGAGGTGGCAGGGACGGGGGTGGGGGTGGGGGGTGGGGGGGTGGAAGAAGCGCGAGACATGACCCAGACAGTTTAAGCATCCGTAGATTGTATTAGGCTCGGGTTTGTGCTTGAAAGAGGTAAGTCAGTTATGTGACAGTTTTATAGTTTCTTCCTTCCCACCCCCTTCCCCTCCGCTAGTGCTCCCCTCTCCGCCAATGCCCCCCCCCCCCCCCCCCCCCCCCCCCCTCCCTTCTATATTCGCGCATTCCTTTTCATCCCTCCCCCCCCGCTCCCCGCCGTCTGTTCTCTCACCCCACCCCTCCTTTACCAGACACAGAAAAACCCATCACCACCACCACCGTCACTTGCAACCCACACTCAAAAACACACACATACACATACACTCACGCATGCGCGCGCGCTCACACACAACACACACACACACACACACACACACACCACACACAGAGAGAGAGGAGAGAGAGAGAGGAGAGAGAGAGAGAGAGAGAGAGAGAGACACACACACACACACACACACACACACACACACACACACACACACTAAAGCCCACAGATTAGCAATAGAAACAGCACTTGCACTTTAGCACTGTAACAACAAAACACACCATTATCTTAGTGGTCCTACATGTTTTCTCGAACGCACATTTACTCGGGAATGAGAGAAAGAAAGAGAGAGAGAGAGAGAGAGAGAGAGAGAGAGAGAGAGAGAGAGAGACAGACAGACAGACAGACAGACAGACAGACAGACAGACAGACAGACAGACAGACAGAGACAGAGGTAGACAGACAGACTGACAGAGTAGTGAGTGCAAGAAGAAAACTACTGTTACACACACACACACACACACACACACACACACACACACACACACACACACACATGCTATGCTAAACTCTCTCACCCCTTCCACACGCATACATACACAGTGTTTTTTTTAAAGCGCTTTATAAGCGGTGCTACCCACAGAGAGAGAGAGAGAGAGAGAGAGAGAGAGAGAGAGAGAGAGAGAGAGGCTAAACCATACGATTTCTGTCATTGGAAACGCAATACAAGATTCTTCATTTCAGCAGTAAAGTAAAAAAAGGCTTCAGAAGAATGATGGAACATACGTTAACTGATTCTTTATTCGACTTGACAACTGAATCCCCTTCTCTGTGTGCTTATCATCTCTGCATGTGTCTCACCCCTCCCCCCCCCCCCCCCTCCCTCTTTCTCCCTCTGTTTTGAACATTACTTTATATTGATGTTTGTTTCCCTATTCAAAAAAAAGCGTACTGAACGACAACGTAAACGTGAAGTGAATTAGGAAACATCTCCTTGTTAACTAGGTGCATTTATTGCTGAAAGGAATCCGACCTCAAATTACATTGGACAGGAATCAACTGTTTTTCAAAGGGAAGCTATCTCGTGGTATTTTGAACAGCTCTCTTCCTCCTCCTCCTCTTCCTCCTCCTCCTCCTCCTCCTCAGCTTGCATCAGGATTGCAAGACGCGCATGCCAGACAGGAAGAGTGGCTCACGTACTTCCGGCGTGGCAGACGACGGCTTTTGCCTTTTAGCAATGCATTGCTTGTAGTGGCCTCCTCAGCGTTTTAACATCCCCACACTGTCTTGATGAAAATGGGAGGAGGAACTTCTGCTGGCTGTCATTTCAATGGCAGTCGATGTAGAGGTATTAATTTTGAAGGGCGACCCAGAGAAGGGGACTGGCAACGAAGGAAGGAGACAAAGAGATTGTTGGAATCAGTCAAACTGATGCAAAAAGCTTCATTTCCAAGACTGCCATATTGTTGCGTCCGTCATTCTTTACAGGGCAAAATGTTCAACATAACTAAAGACTATTGATTAAAATTCTGGGGATGTATTTGTTCGTTATGAAGTGTGACTGAGGGAGCTTTTTTGTTTCTTATTCTGATCCTCCTTAGACGATGGATAGCTTCTGTACTTTTTTGTGGTTGGTGAGATAGTCTGTGAGTATGCACACACACACACACACACACACACACACACACACACACACACACACACACACACAGTGATTTTTGTTGATTAGATTGTTTATGACCCATATGCAAGCTCTCACACACATACATACACTAACACAGTCTCACAGACACAGACACACACAGACACACACACATACACACACGAACACACACACACACAGACACACACAGAGACAGACAGACAGACACACAGACAGACAGACACACACTTTACCCGCGCCTTACCACACCTTCTGTCTTTCGTCAAACGAACACACAAATCACAGACAAGGGAACGGGGGACGGACTGTCTCCAGAAATTTACAGGGTAAAAAAGAAGAATAAAACATAAATAATACATCCCAACAGTCCCCACCTGCCCGTAATACTGTTAGCAGCACAATGAGTTGGTCTGGGACTGAACTGATCTCCACAGATCGTGGGGATGTGGTATCTGAATATGTATGAGGCGGTTGGAAAAGATGGTCGGAGAAAGGTAAGGTAGGGATGAGGATGGGATGGGGTGGGGGAGGGGGAGGGGGGGGGGAGGAAAAGGAGAAATGGATGAGAGAGAGGTGTAAAAAAAAAGTCTTTCCCTTCATCTCCCATCTACCCCTCCCCCCATCCCCCCCCCCACCCCCTCCCCCCGACTCTGCCTTCCTACCCGTTCCCCATAAACGGGGTTGATTCGGCGCTTTCCATTTGTGTAACTTTACTGTTCCGCATCGTCAGATCTGAACGCTGGGGCCAGGCACGGTTCGATAAACATTGTGACGTCATAAACCCCAGCCATCCCACAATCACCCCCGACAGGCTGCTGCCAAAGTTAGTTCCCTTTAGGATGAACATCCACCACTCCACGAGGTTCTATGTCTGACCTTCCCAGGAGAGTGTGTGTGGGAGGGAGGGAAGGGAGAGGGGGTAAGGCGCACGTCTGTTAACTTCCCTGTACCACCAGGATGGTACCAGGCTTAGATTGGCAGCAATGATAATGATATATGTATATCCTTTTTTTCATATTCTGCGTTAGAGAAATGCACATTGCTACGTGACTTTTACATCTTTCACAGCATCTGGAGTAACACCAGAACACTGACGTTGAACAACCCCACTGGAGAGTGATGGCCGCTTGATGTGTTGGACGATGTAGGAACTTTTGAGCACATGCAAGTCATCATGGTGCACGCACACACACAGAGGGGCTCTTGAACTGGCGCGCGCGCACACGCACGCACGCACGCGCGCACGCGCGCGCGCGCGCACACACACACACACACACACCTACCTACACACACAAACACACGCACCTACACACACACACACACACACACACACACACACACACACACGCATACAGGCAAGAACACACACACACACACACACACACACACACACACACACACACACACACACACACACACACAATCAATTTACCTGCGCCTTACCACACCTTCTGTCGTTCTTCAAGCCAACATACAAATCACAGACAAGGGAACGACGGACCGTCGGAACAAAAATTACAGAAAAAAAAAAAAAAATTAACATCCCAACAGCCCCCCCCACCCCCTCCCATCTGCCCGTAATACTGTTAGCAGCACAATGAGTTGGTCTGGGACTGAATTGATCTCTACAGGTCGTGGGTTGTGTGGTAGCTGAATATGTATGAGGCGGCTGAGGAAGAAGATGGCAAGAGAAGGATTAGGAAGGGAAGAGGGATGAGGCGGGAGAGGGGGTGAGGAATGGAAAGTGGCTGAGGGAGGGGTGTAAAAAAAAGTCTTTCTTCTCTTCATCTCCCACCTTCACATCCCCCCCCCCCACCCCTTTGACCCCCTTCCCTACCCCCTCCCCATAAACGGGGTTGATTCGGTGCTTCCCAGGTTTGTGAGTTTTCTGTTCCGCATGGTCAGACCGGAAGGCTGGGACCAGACACGGTTCAGTGAATATTGTGACGTCATAAACCCCAGCCATCCCACAATCACCCCGACAGGCTGCTGCCAAAGTTAATTCCCCTTAGGATGAACATCCACCGTTCCCCCCACCTCCTAAAGGTTATATGTCTGACCTTCCAAGGACAGTGTGTGTGTGTGTGGGAGGGAGGGAAGAGGGGTTAAGGGGCAAATCTTGTACTACCCCTGTGCCACCAGGATGGTATCAGGTTTAGACTGGCAGCAATGGTAATGATACACACTTTTTTTCTATATTCGGCGTTGAAGAAATGCACGCTGCTGTGGTGTGACCTTCACATCTTTCATAGGATATGGAGCGTGTCACGGTCGCTAAGCCGGACGGCCCTACCATCCCTACCCACGCCTATCACACACTAGGTCAGACAACACAGCAGCACCACACTAACACAGCTTTACAATCATGCACACCGGTATCCCACTTCCCCGCTGACCCACCCCCACCTACCCTGCTACAATGATCTGGGGGACCCTAACCTATCCTAAAACACCAGCTGCGGTATATCACTGTGACCTGGGGACGCAGCGATAGCCTGCACACGCGGTGGCTAACTACTAGAGACAGCACCAACCCAAAAGACTCTAATCTCTAAAGTGCTACCACACACCCCTCTCCCCTGGGACCCACCCTTCTTTTTTGACCCGGACCACTACCGCACCGGTCGCTGCGTCCCCAAGGGAGGCAACGACAGGTGTCCTATCCCGTGCTGGCCACTACATCCCTAAAAGAGGCTGCAGCTAACACCCCTAATCCCACTGCCTATTGCTACACCCCCTTCCTACCACAAAAATCTGACACCTTTCCTCCCCGGAAAACACTGCTCCTCGGCGCTGTCCGTGCCCCCTTGCAGGCTGACCCCTCCCCCAGAAGACCGTGTTCCTCGCGCTGTCCGTGGCTCCTTGCAGGCTGACTCCTCCAGGGAAAGACCCTGCTCCGTGGCCTCACGCAAGACGACTCCTTCCCGCGGACACAACACTCACACACACACACCCGACTCTTGAAGGAACCCTACCGCCACTGAAGGCTCCGCAGGAACTGAGGGTGAAGGCAGGCCCGGCGCAGCATCCCCTTACAAGGCGTCTGAACAAGGTGGTCCTTCCCTCCTGGGAAAGAGGAACAGGTGGCTGGAGAACTGCCTCACAGACGACAGACGGCCTGGGTGGACTTCCCCCTCCCGGAAGAGCACAGGTAGCAGGAGGAGAACTGCCTCACAGACGGCAGACGGCCTGGGTGGACTCCCCCTGCTGGAAGAGCAGCAGGTAACGGGAAGCCACCGCTCACCAGCCAGCACGCGGCAGCAGGCGGTGGTGATCCGGCCCCAGCCTCGGCATGGAGGCGGGATACCTGCTGAAACAACTGTAGGCCACTACTATGGTGTCCTTAAATTTCGAATACAGCCCCAACCCGTTACTCGCTTTGGGATTATCAGACCCATTTCCTGCAACCCTTACCACAGCAAGCAATATTCTCCCTGAGAGCCAATCCACGTTATTACACATGTATTTTTTTTTCTGTCCCAACCTCTGCGCCACCTAGAGGCAGTGCACCCACGCCGCTCATTCCGACACTCCGTTCACAGCCACAGCCCGGTCGGCCCCGCCGCAGCCCCGGCACCGGCAATCCACAGGAAGCAGTCAATGTCAAGTCGTCAAGAGGCAACCCACCGGAGGAGACACTGCACTGCTGCCGAGTCACTTCAGTGGTGTTCAGTGGCGCCTGTTCTGATCTAACATACGCAGGACACCACCTACTAAGCCCCCTACTGACGACAATAATATTACACATGAAATTAGGTATCACACCCAAATCTCGGGAAAGAAAGAGAAAAACAAACCCAAGCGCTCCCGACGCGGACTCCATGCCCCCCTCCGCCTAGAAATGCTAAGTATCTAGGAAGAAGTGGGCAATTTTACAAGGAGATGTCTCCACATAATACTCAGTAGTAATGAACATCTCTCTACAGAAACTTATCCATTTTCTGCTGGGTCAATGCTCACACAAGAGAACTGTCTCCCGGCCACAATCCCTCATATTCTTACCCTTCTTGCACTGTCCAGTATCATCATACACCAAAAACATGATTCGCTCGCCAACATTTCCATCCAACACCCCTCTCTCATGTCATCTCTTGTCAGTTAATCCAGTTCTTAATCGCTGTCATGCCAACATAACCACACTTCACACAATATTACATGCTGCACACTATCCATTCTTTATCCTACCGACTGCTGAGCCACTCGCCTTAAGCTTTACCTCGCCCTTCTTCCTGACTACTAAAATTCATGATGGGGCTGCCTCCCCACAACCTAAGGTATTTTTCTCCAACCCTGTTTTGTCACAATTTTATATATCCCCGTACGTGTGACGACTTTCACTTGCTCTGCAGAAAACTTCCAGCCATATGGACTCACTGTGTTGTACAAAATGCGTACGTCACAATGTACACACAACACCTATCATTGCGCCAGTCTCTTTGAAGGGTGTCATAAAAGACTTACTTTCACGCGCATATCGCTCTCAACAAATCCTGGTGCGCTTGTTCACACACACACACGTCAAAGATACAGTCTGCACGCGCACGACACCCGCGTCGAGAACCATGACTCTTAACGAAAGTGAAAGGACACCAATATAACTTGAATGGTCACGACCTTACCCCGGTATAAACCACTCACCACACAAATCGGCCTTGGCCCTACTGCACAATTAACCGATTCCAATGCTGTGCAGGGCAACTCCGAAATCGTTACTCAGCTTCAACACACTACTACTATTTACAACTGAAAATTGAGCACAATCATCACACCCCTTTATGATTCACACAGACACATCTGCACCTGACTCGCATTATGATCCTCAAAGAAATGCAACCTCATATTACCTTCTTATTGAATCGACTGAAATTAACATGAGCTAGTCACAATCAATGTCTGCCGCAACTACAAGGAGCACGTCCACTCCGACGAACACCAGGGACCGAAGTGAAGCTACCCCAACGCATCCCGCCCTGGTCGGAATCAAGTGAGCTTCACACTCATAATGCAAAGCAACCATTGGTCAGAACAGTGTATCCCTCCGCAGAGCTGATACACCTGACCAACAGACTAGTTGCTGCTCGTACAACAAACACGACAATTTACAACAACAACAACAACAACAGCCGATATCCTGCCCCGCCTCTCTCGTGTAGAACCAAAGCAACAAAGGGTAACAGTCGGAAACGAAACCAACCTTCCGCTTCCACTCCTTCAATAAGTGAAGACTGGAAGGCAAGAAAAATTGTATGTCCTACTTCCCCAGCCCCCCCCCCCCCCCCCTTCTACCTAGCATAACCTTCCTACCTAACCCCGAGGAACTTAGCCTAACTCCCACCTAAGTAAAACCCCAACCTTACACACACACACACACACACACACACACACACAGAGAACGACACCAGACTGCTGATGCTGAACAACAACCCCACCGGAGAGTGATGACCACTTTATGCACTGGACGACGCTGGAACTTCTGAGCGCATGTAAGTCATAATTGTGCATGCACACCCACACGCACAGGTACACTGAGACGATTGAACACACACACACACACACACACGCACGCACGCACGCACACACACATATGTATATATGATATATATATATATATATATATATATATATATATATATATATATCCTTCGTTTTTCCTGCATTTCGTGTAACAGAAGTCGCCTCTACTACTAAGCTTATATTGGATTTGCTGCCCGAATTGGGGTACTGAGTTTGAAAAATTGTAAAAAAAAAAAAAACAAACAAAAAACTAATGGATAGAAAGACTTCAAATTGGATAGAAAGACTTCAATGTTTAGCAAAAACCTATGGAAAGCTGAACTTTGGTTTGCACTTCTTATTGTAGGGGGATGTGAAAACATTTTCATGGTTCAACACTCACACACCTGATTTTACCTGGAAAACGCACCTACGTCAGTGAAATAGGTGACAGACAGGCAATACAACACCCATCAACTTTTTAGCACTTACCTTTTTGGTGGCAAGTGGTCAGGTTCACCATCTGAAAAGAACTGATGAGTGTTGTGAAGTGTTCGTAGTTATACACGTAGCTAGGAATATACGTGAAATTTTAAGACGCATTTTATTTACATAGCTGGGAAAAAGAAAACAAATAAAAAAAAATAACAGGTCAAAATCATACCATATTTACTGAAAATGTGTTGAAGTGCATGCTTTTTGATCTGCATGAGTTAGTTTATGTTTTGTGAGAAAAAAGAAATCCTATGACTGATAACATTTCTAACTATGAGCAGGTGTTAGTAAGAAGGAAGAAAGGCAGGCATCACAACACAACACAAAACACACTCAAATATTTTTGTTGTACTCACCATATGGTTCCAGAAGTAATGAATTATATAATCCAGATGTGATAACACACAAAGAACACGTCACTGGAAATGTTCTTGCTTTTGAGCACTTTGTCACACACAGATCACTGTCATGAAATTTTCGAGTCGATGAAGTCGATGGGGATGACAAAAAAAAATCGATTAAAATTTTTAAAAAGCCACGAACTGCTGTTCACAAACGGCGCTGGTAAAGGGAGGAAAGACCCGGATAACGACCGGTTTGTCTTATTACTGTGGTCAACCCAACAAGGGAGGCACACCGAGACAATCAGCCTACTGAGGAACGGGTGGTACAGGGCGGATCATGAGCCTGACGGGTCGGGCGGAACAGGGACATCACAGTCGTACACGCACCTGCGCGGCAATTGTTACCATCGGACATGGCATAACAGCCCGCGAGACAGCGGGTCAGCTGGGCATCTTTTTACAATTATAATGTAAGCATCTCCACATGTCTACTTTACTATTCAGTAAGAATCAAATTTGTCAAGACATTTGCATGCAGACATCGTGCTTAACAATCAGCATTAGTATAACAATTCCCAACTAGTTTTTACATAGTTTTCGACGCTGCTTTGAAACTGAAGCAAGCTCTCTCTCTCTGTCTCTGTCTCTCTCTCTCTCTCTCTTCTCTCTCTCCATCAAAGAGGAAGTGGATTTTAAGAAAATCAATATTTGGGTAAACTTAGTTTCTGTAGGTATTCTGTGTGACCACTTTCAGTGTCAGTGTCAGCAAGGAGGCACCACCGCGTGCAGACTAAACCACATACGCCACACCACGTCTGGTAAGCTGCGAGGTTACAGCACTCAGGGGTTACAGCTGGCGAAATCAACTGGCAAATAGAATAAAGAAATGTGTGTGTGTGTGTGTTCACATATTCAGTGTATGCACACGCCTGTGAGCGTGTGCTCCGATTCGGTAGATTGTTTTCCCACGCTTTTCACTTTCCTATTTCTTCTTTCTTGTTTAAGTGAGTGATTGTCAGAATGATTTGTAATACCTGTGTGAACTGAGTCAGTTAAAGTCCCCTGAGGAGGGCGAGGTGTGCTCGCCGAAAATTTGGGAAAACCTGAGCCAACTTGTTGTTCTGCTGTGCATTGTTCCGTGTATATCTATCTATCTATCTATCTATCTATCTGTCTGTCTGTCTGTCTGTCCGCATGCACACACATGCCGGTATTGCCATCGTCTATCTTCCAGTTGACTAGATTGAAAAGTTCGCTTTGCTGTGGTCTCTTTTCAGAAATGCCGTTAGAGAGTTCGTGTCATATAGTTTCTGTCTTCGTTGCAGACAGAACTGACGGCTGGGACAGCATCAGCGCAGCATCAGCAGCAGCTTGCGGCTTTTACCATTTACATCGTGTCCTGGAAAGAGCCACGAGTTGATCCCACATTCCCTCTGACAGCGAGAACCAGATGGCCCGGTATGATTGTCCTTGACCTGACCTCCACTGAGAACACGCTGAAGGTCAAGACACTGTTGTCACGTGCAGTAGCTGGTGTCTGCGAAGTGATTCACTGTGCTGTTTTTGACCTGGGGAGAATCAGATCGGGATGAGGAAGAAGAAGACTGGAGACTGGGGGCGGGGGGTAAGGTAAGGTAATGTTGCTTACAACCCAGCCGACCGCCAAGGGCCATATCAGGGCTGTCATCACGCTAAGTCAGCTCACAAGTCACACACACACACACACACACACACACACACACACACACACGAATCACACATCTCTTTAAAATACACCTGAAAACGCACCAGAAACTTCGTTGAATCTTTTTTTCTTCCATAAAATCTTAGATCAGATGAAAAATGTTAACCTCTTTCAGAATTTCAAAGATCACGTCAGGTGGGACATCTCACAACAAGGTTTTCATGGAGTCTGCTGTAAGGTGCTTATGTCTCACATCATGCAAGTCTCAACACTAAAAAAAAAATTTTTCACTTTGAGTGGTACGTGACACGAGGGTGGTGGGGGGGGGGGGGGGGGGGGGGGTAGGAGAGGTCGGGCAAGGGGGGTGATGGTGAAAAATAGTGTGTGTGTGTGTGTGTGTGTGTGTGTGTGTGTGCGCGTGTGTGTGTGTGTGTGTGCGCGCGCGCGTCACTATTGGTCCGCCCATCACTATTGGTCCGCCCATCACTATTGGTCCACACATCACTATTGCTATTGGCCCGCCATCACTATTGCACCGCCCATCACTATTGGTCCGCCCATCACTATTGGTCCACACATCACACTATTGCTATTGGCCCGCCATCACTATTATTGGTCCGCCCATCACTATTGGTCCGCCATCACTATTGGTCCACACATCACTATTGCTATTGGCCCGCCATCACTATTGCACCGCCCATCACTATTGGTCCGCCCATCACTATTGGTCCGCCCATCACTATTGGTCCGCCCATCACTATTGGTCCGCCCATCACTATTGGTCCGCCCATCACTATTGGTCCGCCCATCACTATTGGTCCGTCACTATTGGTCCACTATTGGTCCGCCCATCACTATTGGTCCGCCCATCACTATTGGTCCGCCCATCACTATTGGTCCGTCATCACTATTGGTCCGTCCATCACTATTGGTCCACCCATCACTATTGGTCCGCCCATCACTATTGGTCCGCCCATCACTATTGGTCCGCCCATCACTATTGGTCCGCCCATCACTATTGGTCCACCCATCACTATTTGTCCACCCAACACTATTGCTATTGGTCCGCCCATCACTATTGGTCCACCACTATCACTATTGGTCCATCCATCACTATTGGTCCACCATCACTATTGGTCCGTCCATCACTATTGGTCCATCCATCACTATTGGTCCCCGCCCATCACTATTGGTCCATCCATCACTATTGGTCCACCCATCACTATTGGTCCGTCCATCACTATTGGTCCACCCATCACTATTGGTCCGTCCATCACTATTGGTCCGCCTATCACTATTGGTCCGCCCATCACTATTGGTCCGTCCATCACTATTGGTCCATCCATCACTATTGGTCCGTCCATCACTATTGGTCCGTCCATCACTATTGGTGGTCCGCCCCATCACTATTGGTCCGCCTATCACTATTGCTCCACCCAACACTATTGGGTCCGTCCCATCACTATTGGTTCGCCCATCACTATATGGTCCGTCCATCACTGTTGGTCCCACCCATCACTATTGGTCCGCCATCACTATTGGTCCGTCCATCACTATTGGTCCGTCCATCACTATTGGTCCGCCCATCCGCCCATCACTATTGGTCCACCCATCACACTATTGGTCCGTCCATCACTATTGGTCCGTCCATCACTATTGGTCCGTCCATCACTATTGGTCTGCCCATCACTATTGGTATTGGTCCACCCATCACTATTGGTTCGCCCATCACTATTGGTCCGCCCATCACTATTGGTCCGCCTATCACTATTGGTCCACCCATCACTATTGGTCCGCCCATCACTATTGGTCCGCCCATCACTATTGGTCCGCCCATCACTATTGGTCCGCCCATCACTATTGGTCCGCCTATCACTATTGGTCCGCCCATCACTATTGCACCTGGTTGGTCCGCCCATCACCCATCACTGGGTCCGCTCATCACTATTGGTCCGCTCATCACTATTGCACCGCCCCATCACTATTGGTCCGCCCATCACTAGTGGTTGGCCGCCCATCATTGCCCCGCCCATCACTATTGGTCCGCCCATCACTATTGCACCGCCCATCACGTACAGCCAGGAATCTTCAGTCTCCTGATGCGGCGTCCACACTTCCGGAGAGCTATATTGGCCGCGGCAAAGGTGAATATCCTGCCCCCTTATCTCACATATCAAACTCACCCCTCCCCTCCTCCCCAATCACCTCTCCACCCCACCCCACCCCTCCCCCCTCCCATTGTGTACACTTTCCCCCTACGTATATTTTGGAAGAGTCGTGGCTGGTATATGTTTCCCACAATTCATCGCGAGGTCCCGACGAAACAGTGGCCTGTATCGAGTGTGCTTGATTTCTGAAAACGGCAAGAAACTGCCTGAATGCCACCCTAAAAACACATAGATGAATAAATGAACAGATAAAGAAACACATGAAAGAAATAAACAGATAAATGAAATAAAACAAAAAAATGAAAAACAACATTTACACGTCCAAAATCCCAGTCATAAAGAGTGGAACTCGCTGATGGTTTCAACTGCATGGTGTCTGCGAAAAACGGACGCGTACGAAGCATGCGGACGTGCGTGCGTGGGTGTGCCTCTGTGCGTGTGTGTGTGTGTGTGTGCGTGTGTGTGTGTGTGTGTGTGTGTGTGCGTGTGTGTGTGTGTGTGTGTGTGTGTGTGTGTGTGTGTGTGTGTGTACATGTGCGCATGTGTGTGTGTGTGTGTGTGTGTGTGTGTGCATGTGCGCATGTGTGTGCGTGCGTGCGTGCGTGCGTGTGCGCATGCGTGCGTGCGTGCGTGTGTATGTATGTGTGTGTGTGCGTGTGTGCGTGTGTGTGTGTGTGTGTGTGTGTGTGTGTGTGTGTGTGTGTGTGTGTGTGCGTGCATGGCCGACGGGCAAAGGATGGCACCGATCCATTTCTCTCCATGTGGACAAAGGTCTGAACATACAGAGCATTCTGTGATCTAACCCATTCCATTACCTTGAAAAGAGTCGGAGACTGCAGAACTCTATGGTATGGTCTGGCTCCAATCTGTACACCCACGCATGCCTGAGGGTCAGGCGGCTGTGTTGCTCCAAAGAATGTGTGAACATCGGTTGGCACCTAGTGGCAAGCGCAGAAGACTTCAAGATTCGTTGAGTAGGTCACGAACAACAACAACCATCACCACCACCACAATAATATAATGAATGGTAATAATAATGATGATAACAATAATTATTGTAATAATAATAACAAATATATTAATAATAACGATAATAATGATAAAGAAGAAGAAAGAAGAAGAAGAAGAAGAAGAGAGTTGTAGCAATGATAACAACGACGACGACGACGACAACAACAAACAAAGCAATAACAACAACAACAATAACGACAGTAAGTACAATAACAAAAACAACAACAATAAAAACAATAATATCAAGAATGATAATGATTACAATCATGATGATGATGATAAAGATGATGATAAACATAATGAATAATGATGATAACAATAATCATATGGTTTTATAATAATGATGATGACAAGAATTACATCATCATCATCATCATCATCATCATCATCATCACACCTTTTCAACAACAACAGCAACATCAACAACATTATCAATATTTTTATCATTATTATCATCATCATCATTATTTTTTCTTGTCTTTTTTGATTTGTTATTACTAACATCATCATCATGATCACCAACATCAACATGTTTATGATTATGATGATTACGGTAATGACGACGATGATTGTTGTTGTTGTTGTTGTTGTTGTTGTTGTTGTGTTGATGATAATGATGATGATGATGATGATGATGATGATGATGATGATGATGACGACGGCGTTGTTTTGTTATGGAATGCATAAACATATAACAATCTGAATCTCATGTGCGTATGTGTGTACTTTTAAGGCGTAATCCCGTGAACACTTCCTTTTCTTTTTCAACTCATTGTTGAGTGGAAACTTCGTCATCCGAAATGGTCCTAACGCCCTTCATAGCACTGACAGCTTAGTACGTTTCATGAGGAAATTGACATCCTTTTCATCCCGCGGATGTTTTTAAAGCATGCTGCACGGTATCTTGTGCGCTTCCCGTGTGACACGCATCGGTAGTAAGGTCTTTAGAGAGAGTGCGCGGTCATTCTGTTTTAATTTGTTCGAACGACGATGATTTATAACTTACATTACGAACCAACGAACGACGCAGTTGATAGACGCGCGGTGGTTATATGCCTGGCATCGGAAGGAGGTGGGGGGGGAAAAAAAACAAGAACTGTGAAGAATGACTTCGCATTTCAAGGAGGTGAAAGGTGAAAGTGTCAGACAGACAGATTCCGTTGAAACTCGACCAGACAGAATGAAGACCAAAAAGAAACAAGCACCTTAAAGAAGTAGGGAACAAGAACTGCGAAGACTGGCTTCGCATTTTTGAAAGCCTCCTTTAAGATAGACTGATTGAATTGGGAAATCGACCAGGTGGCATCAAGGCCAAAAGAAACAAGCACATCGAAAGAAAAAGGAAGAAATTCCATGGAGTGCTTGAGACAATGACATACAGAGGATTCTCATACTACTTGCTGCTGCTGCTGCTACTGCTGCTGCTGCTACTACTACTACTACTACTACTACTACCGCTACTAACTACTACTACTGCTGCTGCTACTGCTACTACTACTACTACAACTACTACTACTGCTGCTGCTGCTGCCAGCATCAGTCAAAGACAGGATGCAATACCAGTCAATTTGCGAGGGCGTGACTGAAAAAGCAACTGAAATGAACAAAATGTAAACATAAAACTTATTTCTAAAGAATGTATGATAAATACCCATTTACGGATAAACCACCAACTAAGATCTAACATCGAATTGTCATACCCCCCCCCCCCCCCCCCCTCTAGCCTGTTGCGTATGACCAAGAAGACCCGACAAAGTACGGACGATCCACACAGAAACACCAGTCACGCGTGGCAGGAGGTGTGTGACAGAGCGAATCACTAAAAACATTGAACAGCATTTTTTTTATCTGTTAACAAAAGAGTCGTCTCCCAAGGACACCCGAGGCAGCTGCTGTTTAGATCAACAGATTCCATTCGAGGTTTGTGCCGAGAATCATCGCAGAGGCTGACAGTGCTGTGCAGGAAGGACAGATAAATGCATGTCTGAAGGAATACGGCCGGACGGACGACTCAAAGTGACCGCCATGAGGACATGTGTTGCATGCATTCCGTGAAGTACGTTTGTTCTTCTTTCTCTTCTTTTCATCTCTCTCTCTCTCTCTCTCTCTCTCTCTCTCTCTCTGTCTCTGTCTCTGTCTCTCTCTCTCTCTCTCTCTCTCTCTCTCTCTCTCTCTCTCTCTCTCAATGGCGACTCTCTCTCTCTCTCTCTCTCTCTCTCTCTCTCTCTCTCTCTCTCTCTCTCTCTCTCTCTCTCTCTCTGCGTTAAGAGCGGTGCTGGCACATTTTCAGAAAATGTTTTAAGGATTATGTCTCCTAATATTTCTCTTGTCCCCGTCCCTTCACTTCTGTGTCTTTCGCCATTCCTCTCCTCTCTGTGTCTCAGTCTCTATTTCTGTTTGTTTCTCTGTTTAAACAAGGACACAGATGAACAGCCAGGACAATCTGAAAGTCTATGCATGGCTTAGATTAGTAATCCTACAGAACAAGTTTTTGACCGTTAAGTCTCTCTCTCTCTCTCTCATCTCTCTCTCTCTCTCTCTCTCTCTCTCTCTCTCTCTCTCTGACCTTTTGATTCTGTCTCTCTCTGACCTTTGATTCTCTCTCTCTCTGACCTTTGATTCTCTCTCTCTCTCTCTCTCTCTCTCTCTCTCTGATCAAAAGAGAAGCCTCAAAGCGATAGACACACTCCACGATTTGGCAGACCCAGTTCAAACGTGACTTGACCATCCCGCTGATCTAAGAGGTCAATGGATGTGGTCCTCTCTCTCTCCCATCACAGAGATCCGCCAGACTCCATCCTGTCATGTGTGTATCTTCCCTCAGGCCCCCGTCGCTTGGTGATGATCTTAACGTTTTGTCTAAACACTAGACTTCGTTACGTCGCCTCTGATGTGAGTTTGTATAGCACCATCAGAGCAATAATCAAGCGATATAAAGCGTATAATTCTTATTCCAATATATTCACGGTGTAATTTTTATGTCTTTGATACTGATGTTAGATCTAAAGCAGCACTGTCAATCAAACTGTTTTGTATCAAATCTTTTGGCTACCTGACATAACGATTGTCATTCTACCGGCCACTATGGCGCAATAGCTAAGACTGGCAAAAACATGGAGTAGGAGATCGTGGGCTCTATCCCATCCAAGGAATAAAGCCTCATGGTCGAATAAATGTAATTGTTGGATTATAGGTTTTGAGCCTGTATAGATGGCTAAACTATATACGAATTAAATACCAACATGAACTGAATAAAATTGTTAGCTTTTTAAATGAAAACGGGCTGGTACTTTCAGTAGAAAAAAACAAATATCATGCTATTCAATGCTGGATATGATCCGGAGAAACTCCCTTCATTTACTGTAGATGGCATTGCTTTAGAGTATGTAAAAACTGTTAAATTCCTAGGTGTATACTTAACCTCCAAACTTTCTTGGAATGTACATATTGAATACATCTTAATAAAGCAAGGAAAAGTTTAAAATGTTTTGAAAATTATAAACAAACAACCGTGGGGGCAAGACACGCATACTTTAACTTTATTATCTACTGCTCTTGTGCGCTCACGATTAATCTATGCTCAAGAAGTCTTTTTCAGCGCTCCACAATATCTATTAAATAAACTACAGAGTATTGACTGCAAGGCTTACAAACTTGCTCTTGGAGTTCCCACACACATACATCTAACATAGGAACATACAGTGAAATCGGAATATTACCTCTGAATGCATTACGAAAAGCATGTGCTTCAAAATTCATATTAAAAAGTCTTTCACAGGATAACTTCTGTGCAAAGAAGTATCCTTAAATTCAGAAATAGATTTCGTGAAACGGGCCAGAAGAATGCAATCTACAAAATCAATCCAGTCATTTGCCTCTAACCTCCTAAAAGATTCTAATATAAACGAAACAAAAATTGCTAATAAGCTGTCCTTTTTAATTTTTCCAAGATGGGAGCAAGCCAAAGCTACCTTTGATACAAATTATGCAAATGTATCCAAAAAAGATCCACCTTATATATTGAAAAATGTCATCGATATTCATTTAGAAAATACATACAAAAACTATTTGAAAATCTATACGGATGGTTCAGTGCTAGATAATCTGGATACAGGAGCAGCATTTACAATACCTGATTTAAAAATGTAAAAGTTGTACCATCTTGGTAGACATAGCCTGCCAGGGAATTCACCACAATGTCCTAGGTCTGTTTTTTTTTTTTTTTTTTTTTTTTTTTTTTGCAGTTGTACAATGTCTTCTCAGCAATAGAAAAAAATCAACATCAGACAAATATTGTCCTCAACTGCCGAAGCAGCCACTTGGGAGTAATCGTGCACCACCCTTGGAAGCCTGTGCTGTGCTCAGGCCCCCATTCCTTAAGACATAAGGGACAAATCTGCTCCCTGGCAAATGCCCTTACATGATAGTCTGCGGAGGAAGCGGGGCTGGATTGGACACACTCGCAGGAAGCCAGCATCCAGCACCACACGCCAAGCCCTGACATGGAACCCGCAGGGAAAAGGAAGAGAGGGCCGACCTCGCAGCAGCTGGAGGCGAGACACTGAAGCAGAGATGAAGAGGCAGCGGACCAACTGGACAGGCATTCAGCGAGCAGCCCAGAACCGAGTGCTTTGGCAGAGTGTTGTCGATGGCCTATACTCACCCTTGAGCTATGGGCCTAAGTAAGTTAAGTAAGATAGTCACAGGACGTGACGCAACAGGATCTCCATGGATGGGCCCCCCCCCCCCCCCCCCCCCCCCCCCCCCCCTTGGGCGCACCAGCCTGTATTTCATGCCTGTAGAGCCCACCGGCGAAAGATGCCATGGCCAGAACTGCTGCGCACATCCTGCAGCAGTTTTAAAGAGGAATAAAACACGTCAGTTTAATTAAAGAGGATTACAGCAGAGTATAGAGGGAGACGAAAACTAAATGCAGCAGGCTAGGGAGATGGAAGTGCGAAAGATTTTTACAGATGCAGAGATAAGAAACTGGGAGGTTTTTTTTTGAAAAAAAAAAAAAACCCCAAAGCCGGTGATTCAGACACGGGTAGCTCTTTAGATAATGTACGTGGTTTTATATATATATAAAGGCCCATCCCAAAGTTCCTCCATTCCACAAATCACGCGATGAGACTGAAAGTTTCCTTTTCAGGTTTAGACAAACATGCCACGACTTGTGGATGACCGCGTGATCGATGGTTGTTATTTGCAGGAGTTTTATTCAGGGGTAGTGCTTTTAAATGGGTTCACTCTTAATGTTAGAAACGAACTGACGCCTGGGCGGATTTAAAGAGTCAGTTCTGCAAGAAGTGCCAGTGAAGGTGTGAGGGTATCAGGGAAATCTGGCTCTGTCCTGACCATCGTGAGTCGTTGGTCACTTTCTTGATCCTTGGAAGGCGTTTTTCTGATAGATCTATCCGCTAAGTGAGACGACTAAGGCGGAAATCTAAACAATCTTAAATAAATGTGAGCGAACCGCCAAGAGAAACGTGAAAAAAACGAGTCACAAGACAAAACACGACGCGTTTCGACCTCTTAGGCCTTCTTCAGACAACATACAAACAAATAGGACAACGAAAATGAACGAGCAATCATCTAGCTTTGATCACTTCAGCGCAGGGTAGGCGTAGAGGTCGAAACGCGCCGTGTTTTGTCTTGTGACTTGTTTGTCCACGCTTCTCTTGGCGGTTCGCTAACATTATTTAAGATCTGTTATTCTGATAGGTGGTGGGCCGAGACGCGGAGATATCACGATTTTCAGAGTTTACGATGTTTCGTTTTTTTTCGCGATAGTAAAATTTACAAAGTATATCTCATTATCTACATAATACCTGCATTAAAAAAAGTTTCATTGCTGCAGAGGAAATACGTGCTTTTGCCAACCAGTGCAAAGAAGAACATGTTGGCGCACTTTTGACTAACATTTCTTAATTATATATCTAAACAATTATTCACTTACTTTTTATCTATTTATATGTTCTCTCAAATAACTTTATATTTTTTGTATTTCGTTCATTTTTTTAAACACTATTTAGTTGTTTTTTTTTTTTTTGTTTTAAAATTCATTTTAAAAT
>JADBJO010002228.1:5000-7500 GCA_016801955.1 Conus betulinus
AGTGACTGGTTATATGCGTCTGTGCGCGAGAACTCCCATTCCCGATGCATACCAAAACATCTCACTTGAGAAACTCCCATCTCAATCCATGCACAAAAGCTGGGACTTAAGCACCGCCACAAAATCCATACAGTGACCTTCACATAGAAAGAATCTCCACCCCTCACTTTTACACATTACTTCAGGTTGAAAGTCTCCCACCCCGCCCTCACTCAAAACTCCAGACGGAGGGGGACTACACTCCCGCTCCTAACTTTGACACAAGCCACACGCTACGATGATTAATGTGCACTGAAACAATATACAATCCATGAAAGCGTTCTGAGACCTACCATAAATTTGAGCCAGCATTTAATGTCCAACTGAGAACTGATCAAAAGACTAACTCCACACCCGATTATTTCCCTTGTTGGAGGGGGGGGGGGGGGAGAGGTCGGGGGGGGGGGGGGGGGGGGGGGGGGGGGGGGGGGGTCGTGGGGGGGGGGGGGGGGGGGGGGGGTCACCGATGAAGCCCCCAACAGTCTTTAGATCAGACCTTCATCAACACCTGTCTGAGGCGCATCTTCAAAATCAGATGGCCAGAAAACAATCAACAATGAAGATCTATGGAAGCTAGCATGACAGGAACCAGTGGCCAAGCAGATTCTGCGGAGGAGGTGGGGCTGGATTGGACGCACTCTCAGGAAGCCAGCATCAAGCATCACACACGCCAAGCCCTGACATGGAACCCGCAGGGGAAAGGAAGAGAGGCCGACCTCGCAGCAGCTGGAGGCGAGACACTGGGGCAGAGATAAAGAGGCAGGGGACAGGCATTCAGCGAGCAGCCCAGAACTGAGTGCCATGGCGGAGTTTTTGCCGATGGCCTATGCTCACCCTTGAGCTACGGGCTTAAGTAAAGTAAGTAAGTCTTCAAAATACATGACCTTCCCCTTAGTTGACGTCATCTTTCAGGCCTTTGCACTCAACCGTGGCACTAACTCTGCGCCAGTTTGAAGCGCCCGAATGGTCCAATTCCTTTTGATTTTAATCTTGGAACCACTTGGCTCGTACCCTGATGACCATATGAAAGAAAATGAGGAGAGAACCAAATTTCAGGCACGAGAAAGATTCTCAAAGCAATCTAATTGTGCCAGTCTATAAATATTCGACTCTTTAAGTAAGGCCTTGGCGCACATCAATGTTTGGCGTGCAGCCACAGAACTTGAAGCCGGAAGACTTCACACATTATATCAGAGTTGCAGCAAAAGGATTCCTGACCCCCCACAACTCTGCCTCCCCCCACCCCCCCCCAACACCTCTCCCCAGACGCCTCTCCCCCCAACACCCCACTCCTCTCTCCCCCACACCCACCCTCTCCTCCACCCCAAGCCCTCTCCCCCCCACCCCCCAAGCCCTCTCCCCCACCCCTCTCCACCAACCCGCCCCACCCCTCAACCCCCACCTCTCCCCCAACCCTTACCCCCCCCTCCCCCCCCCCCCTCTCCTCACCCTACCCCTCTCCCTCCCTCCCACCCCAACCTCCCACCCCTATCCCCCCCACCCCCACACCTCTCTCCCCAACCCCCACCCCCACCCCTCTCCCTTACCCCTTTTTCCCCATCTCCCACCCCTCTCCCCATCCTTCCCCCCCAACCCCTCGCCGCTCTCATCCCATCCCCATCCTCCCACCTCTATCCCGCCACCCCTCTCCCCCCAACCCCAACCACCCCACCCCCTCACCCTCACCCCTTTCCCTGCCCTATCCCCCACCCGTCTCCCCCCAACCCCCCACACTACTCTCTCACACCCTACCTCTCTTCCTCCCACCCCCTACCCCCTCTCACCCCATCCCCACCATCACCCGCTTCCCACCCCAACCCCCCAACCACCTCCACCACCACCCCATTTCCCTTACAATCGCAGTTGAGGCTCAAGGACCCCAGCACCTGTTCTTACATGGGAGTTGTGGCTTCAGCCAGCTCCTCTGCGGACTCCCCGTATCATCACGCCTGCCCTCTCCTCTGCTGGTGTCCGACTGCGGGAGGACGCTGGACCGTGTGGCCGAAGTGGCGGAGAACTTGCGGGCACTGGTCTGGAGTCGCTCGCACAGCGCGGGAAAAACCTCTGCCTCAGTAGAGGTCGGAACCTACACACCAATGTTGAATGTTGAAAAAGTCGACAAACCTCTGCCTCAGTAGAGGTCGGAACCTGCACACCAATGTTTGAATGTTGAAAAAGTCGACAAACCTCTGCCTCAGTAGAGGTCGGAACCTGCACACCAATGTTGAATGTTGAAAAGGTCGACAAATCTCTGCCTCAGTAGAGGTCGGAACCTGCACGAACCAATGTTGAATGTTGAAAAGGTCGACAAACCTCTGTCTCAGTAGAAGTCGGAACCTGCACACCAATGTTGAATGTTGAAAAAGTCGACAAACCTCTGCCTCAGTAGAGGTCGGAACCTGCACACCAATGTTGAATGTTGAAAAGGTCGACAAATCTCTGCCTCAGTAGAGGTCGGAAC
>JADBJO010002228.1:12500-22500 GCA_016801955.1 Conus betulinus
ATCCAAGGAATGACAAAGAGATGATGCGCTGTTGTTTCAATGAGGTGAAGAATGATGATGGGGCATTGCAATACTCTTTCGGTGGTAGAGGATGATGAAGAGACCTTGGGGCAACTTTTTCATGCAGGGTCTCATCCAAGGAATGACAAAGAGATGATGCTCTGTTGTTTTCGATGAGGTGAAGAATGATGATGGGGCATTGCAATACTCTTTCGGTGGTAAAGGGTGATGAAGAGACCTTGGGGCAACTTTTTCATGCAGGGAATGATAATAATGTTTGCGATACAGGGAGTGATTAATTGATATTGATAACGTTGCTGTTTCCCATGTAAAATAACATGATAAAAGGATATTGCGGTGTGACTTGTGATATACAAAACAATGAAGACATATCCCAATATGGATTCGGGTGCGGGGAGTGAGTGATATTCTGAATGATGGTACAAAAGGATGATCTTGACCCACTTTTGCTGTTGGAAAATGAAAGCATTTCATTGCTGGTCCTGACGTGTAATCCCAACTTAACGAACTATATTTAGATTATCTTGATTTATTAATGCCGCTGTATGGGTGATTCTGACTTTCTCGTTGCACCAAATTATGATCCTGATCTTCTAGTCAAAGGTGGTCATACTGAACGGTGGTTCTGATCTACAGATACTTCTGAATAGTGATCCTGATCCTGATCTACAGATACCACTGAATAGTGATCCTGATCCTGATCTACAGATACCACTGAATAGTGATCCTGATTCTGATCTACAGATACCACTGAAAAGTGATCCTACCTCATTGTTGGTATGGAACGGTGATCCTGACTTACTATTGTACTATGTGGCGATCCTAACTTACTATTTTACTATATGGTGATCCTGACTTACTATTGTACTATATGGTGATCCTGACTTACTATTGTACTATATGGTGATCCTGACTCACTATTGTATCATATGGCGATTCTGACTTACTATTGTACTATATGGTGATCCTGACTTACTATTGTATCATATGGCGATCCTGACTTACTATTGTACTATATGGCGATCCTGACTTACTATTGTACTATATGGTGATCCTGACTTGCTATTGTATCATATGGCGATCCTGACTTACTATTGTACTATATGGTGATCCTGACTCACTATTGTATCATATGGCGATCCTAACTTACTATTGTACTATATGGTGATCCTGACTTACTACTATTGTACTATATGGTGATCCTGACTCACTATTGTATCATATGGCGATCCTGACTCACTATTGTACCATATGGCGATCCTGACTCACTATTGTATCATATGGCGATCCTGACTTACTATTGTACTATATTGGTGATCCTGACTCACTATTGTATCATATGGCGATCCTGACTTACTATTGTACTATATGGTGATCCTTACTTACTATTGTACTATATGGTGATCCTGACTCACTATTGTATCATATGGCGATCCTGACTCACTATTGTATTATATGGTGATCCTGACTTACTATTGTACTATATGATGATCCTGACTTACTATTGTACTTTATGGTGATCCTGACTCACTATTGTATCATATGGCGATCCTGACTCACTATTGTATTACATGGTGATCCTGACTCACTATTGTACTATATGGTGATCTTGACTCACTATTGTACTATATGGTGATCCTGACTTACTATTGTACTATATGGTGATCCTGACTCACTATCTATTGTACTATATGGTGATCCTGACTCACTATTGTACTATATGGTGATCCTGACTCACTATTGGTATATATGGTGATCCTGACTTAAGGTTGGAGCTGAATGATGATCATTATTTTTCTAGTGATACTAAATAATGATCCTGCCTTTCTATTTGTACTAAATGATAAATCTGCCTTTTTATTGGTACTAAATGGTGATCCTGGCTTTCTGTTGGCACTAAGTGATGACCCCACCTTTCTATTGGTACTAAATGATAAATCTGCCTTTTTTTTATTGGTACTAAATGGTGGTCCTGGCTTTCTGTTGGCACTAAGTGATGACCCCACCTTTCTATTGGTACTAAATGATAAATCTACCTTTTTTTTATTGGTACTAAATGGTGGTCCTGGCTTTCTGTTGGCACTAAGTGATGACCCCACCTTTCTATTGGTACTAAGTGATGGTGATCGTGACTTATAAAACACTCTTGTCAGGCAGACACTTTCTTTCGCCATCCAGACTCACCCTTGACGTTGACAGGTGACCGTCAGCAGGTTGATACTGAAGCCTAGCAGCACCACGATGGGCAGGACGAACCCCATGACCTGCAGGAAGACGTCCAGCCCGATGTACTCCGCATTGTCCCGGGTCAAACTGAGCCTTGACCACAGTCAGTAGGGTCAGAAGGCCGCACCAGCCCCCCACGCCCACGCAGACCATTTGCACCCGGCGCCTCTGCATCCACATCATCCGGTGAGGCCTGGCCACCCCCAGCCAGCGGAAGAAGCCGATGATCAGGGTGCAGTGGACAGACAAAGTCTGCACAAGATACAGGGTGGGCACGAGGTAGGTGGCTCTCTCCTCAGGCACCTGGTTCGTGTGACGAAGGGACTCGCGCACGGTGGTCACCAGAAGGTAGCCGATGTCAGCGATGCCCAGGTACTGGAACAGCAGGACCATCGCGCTGTCCTTCTTGCTGGCCTTCCAGGCCCAGACGGACACCGTGTTGCCGACTAGACCCAAGATGCACACAGGGATGACCCCGAGTACCAGCATCCATTTGAAGATCTCAATACCTCTGAATATGTCAGTCATGTTTTTCTGTGTAAAATCAGTAAGGGCGCCCAGAACATCAGTCGTCGTTGGGGTTATGATGGCGGTGGTACCGACATCTTCTTGCTCCGTCGTCGTCATTTTCAAAAATGAAACTATTCTAGGAAGTCTGGGATCCTCTGTCTCTTACCAATCGCCCGAGTTCAACCTCCTGGGCTGCGTGAGTGAGAGTTGTCTTCTTTCTGTTCCTTATAAGCCGTGGCTCTTTTCATTGATTTTTTTTTTTTTCTTTTTAATGCTCTGAGCTTCGGTCAATTTCTCTTTCGACTGCTCTGAGCTTCAGTCACGGCTTCAATGCTGGCTAAACTGGAACGAGCAGGAGTGGGACACTGACCGCGGGAAGCTCTGAGACACTGCCTGGCGGATGAGATCAGTCCAGTTTACCTCACAGTTTCCGTGAAGCCGAGTCTGAAAACGTAATGCAAAAAGGGAAAAAAAGAAAAAAAAAAAAAAACAGGCTAGGCAGCAAAAGTCTGTGTGTGTGTGTGTGTGTGTGTGTGTGTGTGTGTGTGTGTGTGTGTGTGTGTGTGTCTCTCTCTCTCTCTCTCTCTCTGCCTGGGTCTTCGTCTCCGTCTGTTTATCTCCAGCTCCACCTCTTTATCTGCCCTGTGTGGTCGACTGTGGTTAACTAAAGCCAGACAGCCGACAGGCAAGACAGGGTGCATATGTTACCGCGCATTTCTGGAGTTTGTGTACCTCAAGTTCTGTTCGTCAGTCTCCCAGCTGCACCCACACGCTCGCAAACACAAAGGCCAACGCGCGCGTACACACACCACACACACACACATGCTCTGGGTGTTCAGTGCATGTGCATATTAAGCATGAACCGGAGAGAGAGACGAGGAGGGGGGGGGGGGGGGGGAGGAGAGAGAGAGAGGAGAGAGAGAGAGAGAGGGCACCAAAATAGAATAAATAGATGAATAACCCCACAAAATAAATAATGAAAAAGTACCCCCCCCCCCCCCCCCCCCCCCCCAAATATATGTACTGTAACATCTGACCACCCACCACTCTCCCACACCCACCCTCAAAGAAAGAGAAAAAAAAATAGTAGGCATCCTTGACTTCTTAAAGAAAAAAAATTCTGCTTTACCTTCTGTGAGCGTGTCAGTTTACCAGGAATTTTTTTCCCACAATGAGAAGTGAGAATTGATACATGCGGACTGGAAGTATCTCCCGTGTGTGTGTGTGTGTGTGTGTGTGTGTGTGTGTGTGTGTGCGTGCGTGCGAGCGCGCGTGCGTGCTGGCATGCGTGTGTGTTTGTAGTGGGATATAGAAAATACGAACTGTCCATCATTTGTACCACTTTTTTTTTCATGTCTTCGAAGTTACAAATTCGTAAATGGCAACTTCATGGCATAGCAATGATCGTGCTTAGCACATCCTGCATCAGCCTTAAAAAGGTCTGTTCGTGAGTTTACATGCCATCTGCTCGCCTTGCAGATTCGTCGAAATCTGCTTAACATTTTTTTGCGTCGTCCTGCTGCACGACGAGACAAATCAATCGACAGAGACGGGAGAAAAGACAACCTGTAGGGGAGGCAATTACTGGAATTATCTGAATGAATGTCAAGGCCATACACCACATTAAATTTTAGGATTTTTCACCAAACGACTTTATAATCCATGTACGTGTTTTTGAGGCCTAGCATAGATTTTGTTTGAGCCAGCATTTGATATAAACTGATAACTAATCAAAAGAAAACCCCTGCCCCCCGAACCCCCATCCCACCCCAACCCCGATTATTTCATTGTTTGGAGAGATTACCACCAATGACATTTAAAAATCTTCAAATACATGACCTTCCCCTTAGATGACGTCACATTTCAGGCCTTCGTCTACCACCCGCGACCCATTCTTTGTTGCAGTCGGGTTTGCAGAGTTTCTTTTTCTTCTTCTTCTCCCGCCCCCCCCCCCCCCCCCCCCCCCCACCCCCCCCCCCCCCCCCCCCACTGCTTCACCCCCACCCCCCCCCCCAATTCCCCCCTTTTATGTTTTAGTGTTTTGTCCAGGTTAGGTATTCTGCCCCAAACCCCTGCTTGTCCCCCCCCCCCATTTTCCCCCCCCCCCCCCCCCCCCCCCCCCCCCACCCCCCCCCCCCCCCCCCCCCCCAAAGAAGAACCCCGCCCCCGGCGAACCCCCATCCCACGCCCCCACCCCGACCCCCCCCCCCTTCCCCCCCCCCCCCACCCCCCCCCCCCCCCCCCCCCCCCCCCCCCCACCCCCCCCCCCGCCTCCCCCCCCCCCCCCCCCCCCCCATTCCCTCCCCCCTTCCCCGACGGCCATGTGAAAGAAGACGAGGACAATCAAGTTTCAGACACAATGAACATTCTCGAAACAAATGTTACTGCGCAAGTCTGATTTATACTCGACTACCTAAGCAAGGCTTTGGAATAACAAATAAACAATAAGCGTATAAAAAAGGATGGTGCAAAGAACGTGATGAACGCGTTTCAGCATATGAAATACGAGAGGCAAACAATGAATGGACGGTGGTGATCTGGACTTCCCTGCTCAATGACTGTTAGGACACAATTAATGTCCTTAAGATTTTCTGGCCGACAGAATGTTAAACTCATTTCTACGATAAATGTAGCAACCAATTGTGGCGCCAGCCCCCCCCCCCCCCTTTTTTTGGTAACATGATAGAAGTCTTTGTAACACACCACACACACACTTAAAAGTCTAAACACACACACACACACACTTAAAATCTCGAAATCTAGTACAGTCAGATCTAGTTGCAAAGTAAGGTGACTGTAGGCGGGAATCTAAACAAATCTTAAATATAATTAATAGCGAACCGCCAAAAAAACGTAGACAAACGAATCACAAGACAAAACATGACACGTTTCGACCTCTAAGGTCTTCTTCAGGCAAGACAAAAAAAAAAAAAAAAAAAAAAAAAAAAAACCCTGGGCACGAAAATTACTTACCTTCATTCACTTCAGCGCAAGATGGGCGTTCATCGTTGTCCTGAGTGTTTTGTGTCTTGCCTGAAAAAAGACCTAAGAGGTCGAAACGCGTCATATGATGTCTTGTGATTCGTTTGTTTACGTTTTCTTGGCGGTTCGCTATTAATTACATTTGAGACCAGTACAGTTATTTAGAGCGATATGGCCCAAATTTCTTTTTGTAATTCATTGCATTTTAGACTTTCCATAATAAAGTGAAGTTTATATCTCTGATTTTCATTTTGCAAGCTTTTCCACCCCACAGCTCTCTTTTCACCTCTTTCCAATCTCTCCATTTCTCACTCATCTTTAAAACCTCTCTGAACCTGCTTTCCTCTTTAATCATTGTCAACATATGCAAATAAAGTATATCTTGTTACTCTCTCTCTCTCTCTCTCTCTCTCTCTCTCTCTGACAAAATTTATGGTTTTCCGTAAGGGTGGGTTTCTGGGGAAATTTGAAAGATGGAATCTCAATGGGGGAACAATCAGATGTAGTTAATGAATATAATTACCTTGAATTTTTTTTTACAACAAAGATGAGTGTTAACGAAGGGGTTGATGCACTTGCGGTGAAAGGTAAACGGGCTTGTTTTGACCGTATAAGGTATATAACAAAATTAAACGACATCTCTAAGACATGCTTCTTCCAAATTTGTTGATGCTCAGGTACAGCCAGTGCTATTATATGCATCCAAAAATGGGGGGATACCACAGACTGGACAATATTGGAAAAGGTACACCGCTCTGCCATGCAAACATTTTCATAAAATCCATCTTAAAGTCCCTAATAAACTTGTCATGGGGGAATTGGGGCATTATCCCATATATGTAAATAGTGTTGTAAGGTGCGTTCATTATTGGGCTAAAACTGATAAAGATGGAGGCTCATCATTTGCCTACTTGATGCTTGTAAATCTAGAGAAAAAAAAAGGGTAAAAAATGCTGGGCAACTTTTAAAAAAAATATCTTATTTAGCCATGGGTTTGGATATGTCTGGCTTGAACAGGGGGTCTGGCTTGAACAGGGGGTGGGTGAAATAATGTTTGTTTCACTATTTAAGCAGAGACAGAAAGACACATACATGCAGGAATGGAGTGAGTCTGCTATGAATAAAGATATATATCAAATTTACAGATTGTTTTAAAACTAAATTTGAATGTGAAAAACACTTTGATGACATGGCATTAGTTGCTTTAGGAACTGCCTAGTTAAGCTGAGGCTTGGGTGTGTTACCCATCAATGGATTGATTTTCAAAAGATCTTTCAACAACAATGCTAATCTTATGTGCAAATGTGTAAGGTCTTAGAAGATGAGGACTATGTGTTGTTTTTAGTGTGCTCTGTATAATGACATAGGAAAAAAAATATCTTAACTTTGGTGTCAATCCGTATACAGTTTTGTTGAGAAATGGGTCTATTTTGAATATTAGGAAGCTTGGTGTACTTCTGTTTAATGCCATGAAGTTTAAGGCAAACTTTGTTGACAGTCCCACGCTAGAAAGCTGATTGGTTGTAATGCATGTGTCTTTTAGTGGCATGTTAACTTGACCTCATTTCTAGGGGCTGGGGGCCTGGAAAAATAAAGATTGTTCATAGTTCTTTGTTCTCTCTCTCTCTCTCTCTCTTTGACTGGTAAGTTGATTTTAACGTGGTGACAGCCCTGATGTGGCCCTTTGCGATCGGCTGGGCTCTAAGCAACATTATCAAATCTATCTCTCTCTCTGTGTCAGTGAACACTTTACAATTGACAACATCAAATCTATCTTTCTGTGAGCCTTGTCAACCCACCAGATATTTCGCTCAAAGAAGAATCCGCCAAACCAAAATTATGGCATCAAAAATGTTTATTGCAGATTAAACAAAATCAACTATGATCACTGAACAGAATTCTCTTTTTCCCAAATGAATCACACACGCATACACATATATCCATATCCATATCTATATATCTCTCTCTCTCTCTCTCTCTCTCTATATATATATATATATATACTGTCAAAGTAGATAAAAAAAAAAACAAACAAGATTAAAATTTCCCAAATTTTTGGCTTTATTTGCCTTCTTCAGGGGGTACAGACTGAGAAGGGCATCTGGGGAAAAGACGATTTGAAAAGAAACGTTTAAAAATCAGTTTTGAAGAATGAAAGTGAAGGCCGGGGCAGACAGACGCTGGCAGCGAGTCCCCAGCTTTATGCAGCAAAATACTTCCCCATGTCTTTCCTTCTTGAACTTTGCAGATGACTATATCGTCAGCAGAAGAACAAAGAGACTTTGATCATGCACAAATGTTTTAGAAGGTCAGAAAGATGTTGGGGTGCAATGACCTGGAAGCAGAGCATGACTTCCATTTCATTCTCTGTTCTACTGGAAACCAGTGGAGCTCTATCATGAAGAGAGGTGTGCCATAACAAGGTTCAACATGAAGAGAACTAGGTTGGGGAAACTGACAGAAACCTTCGAAAACGCTTGACAGAACACAAAAGGGAATCATCACCAGTAGACACCCACCTACACGCCCAGCAACATCAGTTTGAATATGACATCATCAGCGTTCTCAACCGTGACAATAGATGGTTTCAGCATGCGGTGAAGGAGGCTATCCATATTGCCGCCAACAACCCCACATTCAACCGGGACCCGGGGCAGACCACACCTTGCCATCGGTGTACAACACCCTCATTGTTCAGTCACATGACCAGGGTTCGACCCGTGGTCGTGTGCATGAACTCCAGTTTACTCAGTAGCAACACCACCGCTGAAAGAAGACAGATGGAGGTCTGTCGAAAGCTCCAAGTAAGTGCTATTCCCAACTGAGTGACCTGTCTGAATCCAGTAATCGTTAAGGTTCGACATCACTGGAAAACCAGGCTTGTCAGCTTGTGAGTGTAACAAGTCGCTGGCAGCATGCACCCCGCAGTGATGCAAGATCTGGACAGCAATACTAACAGCAGATCTCTCAGCGAAAAATCCTGGCATTCTGAACATTCAGGATATTACTGATTTCTGATATGTAACCATTCCCTGATTTTTCCCTAAATTTTCCAGCAGAATGTTTTTTTTTGTTTCTTTTTTTTTTTTCAGTCCCAATTTTCTACAATTGTCCCTGTCATTACAGGTACCAGCAGCTTTACCACACCTCATGGGACATCCATAAAACGGGCATGTATATGCCCTCCTTTTCTTTCTGCTAAGCCCCAAAATTGTTCCATCCTTATGCAAAACTGGTTGACCCATGAAATGGCATAAAATGTTTATCTGTCATTCAGGGGCCACATGTCCGCGTGAGATGAAAGGGATGCTTTGCAATTTGGGTTCATTTCAATGACAAGGAAGTATGCCATTATCAGTAAATTCCATGACTTTCCGGGACCTTCTATTTTCATTTTTTTTTTTTTTTTTTTTTTTTACCTTTACCTGACTCTCTGTAGACAGGAAAATGTTGTCAGATATTCCTTGACTTTCCCAGGTTTTTCTATCCACCTCCAGCCAGGCAACATACAAAAGACAAATGACTGTGGCAGCCATCAAGTCAATACATAATGTGGCACACAATAACTCCTTCCTGCTGTATCACTCATTGTAAGCTTGCCAGGTGCATACACATGTATCTTGCCATGACTCCCTGTGCCAGACCATCTCACAAGACACACTGGAGGGACAGACATTCTCAAGGCAGACTGAAGGAGTCATGAATGGACACATACAGGACTGGACTGATTAAGACATCCCCCACCACCATCCACCTCATTCCACCATGATCTCTTCAGATGACGATGATGAACACAATATTTAACCAAAGGGGGAAGCGGCCATAAAAAATAAAACCTAGATCCATATAATTTCAGGAGCACCAAAACAAAACAGCATGCATCAGAACCTACAACTTGCAGAACACCACATGAGCAATGCCACTAACTAGCGAGTTGTTCAGCAGCTCCAGGACTAACTGCACCAAAGGGTAAGGGGGTTCCGCTTGGGCGGCTGATTCTCTGGCAATGCTCTGGAAGCATTTCGTAGCAGTGGTCCTTCTCTACGGCCTCGGCAACCTGCATGTCCGTCAGACCTATCCAGGCTCCAGTGAACACCACCATGCATGTGGGAAACAGCTCTGCAATCACGTCTATCGCTGACGGCAGGTCACTGATGTTGTTGATGTATTTCTGCTTGAAGGCTGTCACCCGCTGGGAGATGGCTGCCTGGAACAGGTGGAACTGTTCCCCTAGCCACTCCCCAAGTTCGGTCAGCATGCT
>JADBJO010002228.1:27500-77500 GCA_016801955.1 Conus betulinus
ACAGCCTAAACACTGGTCTGGCAACTGCAAGTGTTCTACACCAAGACAACAAACTGAAATCCTGGGTATCACAAGCATCTGATGCATGTCAAAATATCTACCCAACAAGAAACTAAACTTACCTAAATTCTGAAGGAAAATTCGCACTGCCAGAGCAGCTCAAAGAATCCAACATGAGACTAAACTTATCTAAATTCTGAAGGAAAATTCACACTGACAAAGCAGCTCAAAGAATCCAACATGAGACAAAACTTACCTAAATTCTGAAGGAAAATTCACACTGACAAAGTAGCTCAAAGAATCCAACAAGAGACTATAAACTTACCTAAATTCTGAAGGAAAATTCGCACCGACAAAGTAGCTCAAAGAACCCGACAAGAGACTAAACTGACCTAAATTCCGAAGGAAAAGTCACACTCACAAAGCCGCTAAAGACACGACGACTAGCTCTTCTCTTCTCCGCTAACTCGGTGAAGAGTTACAGAGGTGGTTGCATGCCAACACCTGGGTCTCTGCACAGGGTTTCCCAGCCTATTCATGAATGTTGTCAGTCAATTTTTTTTTTCCACCCCTGGACGATTGTTTAAGCGAGGCCACAGGACTTGTTGCATGGTCATACAAACATAGTTTTCTTTGCTTTAAAATGATGTCAGAAGACATAAAGACATGCAGTCTGGAAAGAACGAAAAAGAGACAAAAAAAAAAAAAAAAAAAAAAAAAAAGAGAGAGAGAGAGAACAGAAAGAATACATAAAGGGCAACATACAAGAACAACATTCTCTAGCTGGTGAGAGCAATCTTTCTCCTTCTTTTTCTGTGTACGCAGGCTGATACTCCTGCAGACACTCTCCCTGTATAGACAGGCAAGGATTAATCCCATGTACCCAACAAATGGAGTGGAGTTTTGTGTGCATGACGTTTTTTTATCCTGCCATTAAGGCAGCCAAACTCCAACTTCGGGGAAGGTGCATGCTATGTATAACGTGTCATCAATACCAACAGCCAAACTGGGCTTCTCTTCTGAAAGTTGGTGATGGGATTTTAAGTGTGTGCAAGATGTTATGCATGTGCTCACACACAGAGCCTCGGTTTATAGTCTCATTTGAAGGACTGTATGGGAAATGGGGTCAGAACCAATGTTAACTCTGACGAAAAAATCCCCCTGTACCGAAACGGCCCGCGGAGACTCAAACCCTCAACCGCAGGATCACCAAGATTACGAGTCCGGCGCTCTACCACTGAGCTATTCTGGCCCCGGGAGCAATCTGAATTTCACAGAGCGAAGTTATCTGAGATAAGAAAGAAGGATTACACTCATAGGAATGGTCATGGAGTCTTATACCTAGCCAGACACATTACAGCCAGAAGGCAATAAATGGTCATGGAATCTTACACCTAGCTAGACACATTACAGCTCAAAGTCTTTACAGATTCTGCAGGTACCTGTGAACACCAGTTTTGTGGCCAGGCCCTGTTTGGCGAACCTGGCGTGAATCCGGCACAAGTTCTTTCCCCATTCCAGCATGTCATGCAGTATGTCAGAGCCCAGGAATAAAGGCTGGCACCCAGTCTGAAGCAAAAAGATTTGTTTATCTACACAAAAGGACAATATTCACATCTCTCTCTCTCTCTCTCTCTCTCTTTATAGATAGATGGAGGATGGATGGATGAATAGATGGATGGATGGATGGGTGGGCGGGTGGTAGGTGGGTGGATAGATGGATAAATGGACAGATATGACATCAGCAGAAAATGTCACACATACACACACAGATAAAACCTTCTGCCCCCTTCTTTTAATTCTTGTGTGTGTGTGTGTGTGTGTGTGTGTGTGTGTGTGTGTGTGTGTGTGTGTGCATACGTGTGTGTGTGTGTGTGTGTGTGTGTGTGTGTGTGTGTGTGTGTGTGTGTGTGTGTGTGTGTTTGGGAGTGCTGTGCAAATAACCAGAAAAATCAATCATCATTTTTTTTTTTTTTTTTTTTGGGGGGGGGGGGGGGGGGGGGGGGATATGTAAAGTTTTGACATCCATTCTTTCTGTGTATCTAAATCAAGCACATCTGATATCCCATTGGTCAATGCCATAAAAAAAACGAGATCTCTACCAATGGCCAGCAGCCTGGACACAAATATTCATATGAGAGAAAGCCAACCTACACTTTTACCTAATGTAAAGTAATAAGTGATCATGATGGAGCTGATAGATCTGTGCCTCGCCGTCAGTGTCAACAAATGAGCACATACAGTCACTGACCTTCAACCCACCCCTGGCATTTCACAGTGTGAGGAGCAGCTGATTCAGAACAGCGATTGCACAAAGATATTTTGAAAAAAAAAATGGTCTCAATGCCGTCAATCCTTCAATTTCACCAGGCACAACCAAAGTAAAAATCAATCCCACTGGGACCAAAAAAAAAAAATCATTGATGGTATAAAGGTAAACTGAAATGGAACTCCGGAAAGGCACTTAATCTTGATCTTTAAAAATCAAAGAGAGACTCAACCTTTTACATTTGTCAGTCTGGTTTTGCCCACTGAAGAGGAAAATATTGATTTTTGTTGTTTTTTTGCTCAATAGTAGCAGGCTCATGTCAAAGACCACAAAATGATTCAATGACGGCTTGCTGCAGAGCTGTCTTTTCAGAGGCTGAAAAGCATGCTTCTTTGAGCCAGCGTTAAAACCAACGGAGCGTAACACAATCATGTGTTGTATCGTACCAATTTTTGAAAAACTGCTGACAAACAAAGTGTGAAGGATTTAACATTCAGTTTTACTTGAAAATCAATGCACAGACTAACAAAATCTTCATGTAATATCTGAACTGTTTAATAAGTTGCCTTACCTAGTAAAATAAAGCTTTTGACAGGGCAATAGATCTCTGCTTTTGCAAATGGTATTTTACTAGTAACTGTTGGCTAATGTGGCTACTGCAGCAGCACTGGCCATCTTGTGAAACCTAGTAGCTAGGACTTGTGGACCAGCTTGCAGGCAATATACTACTCACAGCCACGCACGCTCTTGCTGATGGCCTTCTTCCAGGTATTTGATTGTCTGCCCCTTCTACCTGATCCACAAGCTCCAGCAAAACAGGATCAGGGTATACGCAACTGGATCTCCAACTTCACAGCAGACAGGTAACAGGCAGTGATTGTAGTTGGCACTTCATCCAAGACAGTCTTAGTTGAACATGAAGTACCCCTAGGCTCGTACCAAGCCATATACTGTTTCTCCACCCAATCAATGACCTCCCTAGACAGATGTCTACAGCCACAAGATTTGTGATGAGACTCTCTGTCACAAGACAGTGAACCCTTCCAAAGATCAATAAAACTCGACTAAATGTTAAATCAAGTGTCCAGCTAAAAGATGTCTTTCCATCCACAAAAATGCCAGACCTCATGTCATGAGGGCAGGAAAGTCCACCAACAGGTGCATTCCATTTTAATGGCCCAAAACTGAACACATTTAAAGGAGAGTAAAGACATGGTTGTCAGCTTCTCAAAAGAACTGGAGATCTATGACAGCATCAGCAAATACCTGTTTCCTTGGCATCAGCCTCTAGGCAGACCTTCTCAATTAACATGAAGGATAGACACAACAATCGCCTTGCAGACAGATTCTGGAATATGTCTCAGCACTCTGGAAAGCAAAATAATTAAAAATATTGAAATCTTCTTTTATTATTATCATCATTATTATTATCATTATTACAGCAGAGCACTGCCCACTGGGTAGCGAATCACAACTGCCCCACATCACTGGTGGAAAGAAAGATCACTTAGCAGTCAGACATGCACTGCAATGCTGGACTTTTTTCTTTCATTTTCTATCTTTTGTTCCCCCCCCCCCCCCCCTTCAAATTTTACCTGCCAGGAACTGCCATCAACACTCCATGCAAACCAACCCCACACCCATCTGCAAGAATATGTCAGTCCCTCAAGTCTATATACCTCCATGCTGCGTTAAGATCAACCTGCTACAGTCCTGAGGAACTCATTTTGTCCGATTACCATCACTGGGTGGAATTGTCTTCCACCTGTGAGAGTGTCTGTCATCGCCATCAAAGGATGGCTTCAAATCCAATTTGAAACAGCACCATAGCACCACATCCCTATAACCGTCACGTCACAATCAGTTGCCTTCAACCTCCCCCCTTCCTACCCCCCTCCCCCCCCCCCCCCCCCTCCATCAAGACTATCTTGCTGCCCAACCCCTGCCACATCTTCCCCACCCCATACACAGTTCACCCGTTGCCCCCATTCCCCCTCTCTCCTTCCTTCCCACTATAGTTCATACAATGTCAAAACCATCAACAGAATGACGGAGGTGGTCAGCGCATGAACAAGAACTTCGAAATGAACATGTTAAGACCTGAAAGTGGAAGATCCCCCAAATGACTATGTGTACACTTAGGATACATGATAGGTGCATCTTACCGCGTACATATCACTACAGTTATAAAATCGGTTGTCTCTGTCCATCAAACAAAACCGGAGATGTCTATCAGCTAATGAAAAAGCGATAGTTTCACGGGCTTCATCGTTTGGCGGGTTCTTCCAAGGCTTCGCTTTCGTTTTCACAAATGGCCTGGACATTTCCTGCCGAATGATGCTTGACGGATCGTCTCTATTACTAAGATGTTATCAATCGTTTTAAATTAGTTTGATGAGAAGAATTCTTGAAATAATTTACTGCAATAGTGTTTGAGGTTGGTGTAGATCAAAAGAAGAATATCTAATTACCTTGATTTTTTCCCCTCCCTTTCTTTATCCTGATTCTGCGGTCCTATTCAATTAAAATCAAATTCTATTTCCGGCAACCATGGCGAACGTCTTTGGGGATGCCAGCCTCTTTTCAGAATTTTATAGAGATAGGGACAGTGAAAATATCTTTATTCAATATGACCGAGATGAATCGGGAACAGAAAATCGATCGCATTGTATTCAGAGGTGCTGAATCAGATTCTGAGGAATCAGACATGGAAGAGAGAGATACGCTTCAAAACGAAAAGGAAATCGCACAGAACTCTGGAGCTGCTGGTGTTGAAGCATCCCAAGACCACCAAGAACCTTGTGAAGAGGAAGCCGAAGGAGTGAACGTACGACTACCGGCAGAAGAATGTGAGCAGAGCAGCGCCCAACAAACTACGACCTACCAAGAAAATTTTGAGAGTATCCTTACTTCCTTAGATTTCCCATTAAACTTATGGTCAAACTTTCAGCTTCTTCAAATAGCCTAAGGACTATCAAATGAAAATGAAAGTTGAATTTGAAGAGGAGAGTCTGTAGATTACTCAGCAATGTCCACATTTACCCAAGTGATTTAGTAACAGAAAAGCCCAACAAACGCACAATAATTTAGAAATCTTTCAGTTAAAAGGTGATCTAGGACTAGTAGGAGGGTAAATCACTAAAATAGATGTGTGTGTCAGTCACAGTCATTGCAAATAGGTATAGTGTCATGTTTATGTTTGCCTATAACTACTATAAGGCCTACAGCGACCACTCACCAGTTTCAGTGTATTGTTAACATCATGATACTGCCTCTTATTAACATAATTTCTGCCCCACCCGCCACCCCACTTTTGCATCATTGTCTGTCATCAGACCATTAGACCATAACAAGTCTGCGCTTGCAAATTATTATACATTTTCTATGTAGAATTTGTAATGCACCAGCATTGTTTGTTGTAATCTGGTGACTGTGTAGTGAAAACGAACAAAAGACAGTGGCTGTCCATTCTGAGGTGTCTGTCCGAACTGGGTCTTCAAGCATGTTTATAATGTTTTTGTTGCATTCAGTTTTTCTTTTTAACTTTGTGAACTGGGGAACAAAAATTGAGAACAATACTTTCCATACATAGATAAAAGTATTTAATGATCATGCTCTGATCCTGTGAACTTCATGTTCACATGTATTGTTGCCAGTAAGACAGAACTTTTCTTTTGGAGATGGGTGTGGAGGGGGGGGGGGGGGGGGGGGGCTGTGTGTGATCAGCAGGGCTTTGAAATAATAAAGAAACTTCTATTTCATTTGCTTTGGTAAAATCTGGGTTTGTGGTGCCCCCTTCCCACTGATAAATTTGGATATTTTAGAAAGAGGACCTCGTCAGGTTGAAGCCTGTTTCTGTTGTTTCTGTTAAAGATACCAAGAATCAGTAACTGCACTGGCCCAACGATCATGAAAAGCTGGGGGAATCTTATCTAACTTTCATTTCTTTTAGATGCAGATTGACAACAGTGGAGGGAACCAGAAGCAATTTTGCAGTGGTTGCGGGAGATTTAAGATGGAAGGGCAGAAGCAATTTTGCTGTGGCCACAGGAGATAGAAGGATTTCTCTCTACTATATCAGCCATGAAAAGATTGCCAGCAAATTTAGTATATTGGCTGTAAATGAATTGCAAGAGTAAGATATGGTAAGTTAAGTATACCTAGCCAGAGACAAATCCTATTTTCATTCAGTAAAGAGTTTTATTGGAGTAACTCTATCTCAGAATTTGTGTAACCAAATGGTTTTCTTTTATTTCCATCATTTTATTCAGTATTGATGCAGACCATGGGTTGTTATGTAACAGCATTATACGTGTTCTACTCACAATATATTTGTTATGTACTGCCCGGCTCTGAGCTTGTAACAATTTAAAAGGGAGATGAGAAAGGAGGAACTTTTGCGAAAGACGTCATAGCAATAATGACGAATTGCAAGCCTCCTTTTACTTATCGCTTTTAGATCTTTGTATTTTCGGTTAATGTAGCGCTACCGTTGATTTGTTTAAAACATTTGGAAAATGAACATATGCCTGATTGTTCAGTATTGTTTTTGGATTGATTGATAATGTGATTGGAATATTCAAGATTATGTTAGAATGTTTACCACTTTTCCGTAGGTTGCTACTTGTGCATTACCGAAGGTTCGAGAAAGTTGTAGAAGCTGACCGAATTACATTCACATATGCTCGTCAGTTTCATTGGTTATACTTACTGATATGCAGAATATTTTAGAAAAAAATAATTGAGTATGTTCGAGAATTGTGTAGATAACATATAAAAGAATCAGAGAGCTGTGCAACTGAGAAAGAAAGAGAAATGTAATTTGTTGAAGAGTTCTAGTCATTGTCGAGCATTGAAGTGTTCAAACCTTCATTGAGTTTGAGTCTAATCGATGAGAAGCTGCCATCAATAAAATATTCACTGCTGCATGTAGGATTGAGTTCCTGTACGACTTATTGAACCTGAAGGTCAGTGGATTGTTCGTGTTCCTATATTCTTCAACATTTGTAAAAAAGGATCCTCTTCATTTCAGTACCACAAGGTGTGTTTTGTCATCTGCAAGCCGAACTGCTGCCGCAGGATCTACAACGAACTCTTACAAGCTGGAGAGTACTGCACTTACCTTGTACTGAGGAAGTCAGCAGTTTAGCGTGTAACAGAGCTCTAGAATTAGCGAACACAGCAGTCATAAAAATCAAAATCTTTATTTTTTTCATTTACAGTGTAAAACTAATCACAGTAATTACTGCATTGGATTTATCTTTCTTAAAGTGCTTATCTAAGATATCATTTTCCCAGGCTGAAGATCAGACAATAACACAGAAATAGGACAAATAGCTTAGCATGCTACCTAAGCCAATGGTGATGTCTCTATTTATACACATGCATTTTACATGCATGGAAAGACTGGCTCTGCTGATGCACTTACGGAAAGAGTTGACATGGTGAGCTGACACACACATTGACATGTATAGATTTTACAAACCATTGAACATGGAATGGTAACCAGAAAGTTGAGTAAATGAAAAAAAAAAAAAAAAAAACTAACAACAACAACCACCCAAATACAGTCAACCAGCCAACATGTACATGATATGGATTGTGGGTAGAGTGCCCATACATGTTCTTCCTTTAGTTAATTGTATGATTTATTTCTTGTAATTCTCCTTTCTGTGTGTGTGGTTATTTTCCTCTTTCATTATATATTCAGCTGATATATTTTGACTCCATGTCACCACATTTCTTTCTTAAGTAGTTAGTGTTAAGTAAACAAGGGAAAAAAAGAAACAAACAAAACGGCGGCATTTCACAGCAAGGTGTATTCATACCCTTTCTTCCAAAACTGAAAGTTGATCATACCTCCCAAAATTTGAAGGGAACAGAGAAATTAAGTTTTTCTGTTTTGTTGTTTGTTTGTTTGTATTTTTTCAAAGTTTGCTTGCCACAGTTTTGCCTGCCTGCCTCCCCATCACATATTTTATATCTGAAAGAAGGCATATCTGGGGGGGGGGGGGGGGGGGGGAGGGGGGGGGGGTATGCCAAGCTGTTGAAGCAGAGCAAATGCTTGTGTTCAGAAATGGCTCACTGACTGACAGTGACACTTAAGTGGATTGTGTCACAATGAACATTTAAAGTCTTGTATATTGTGATGCAAAAGGAGTTAATAAAATTGTGTCCAAGATCTGCAAACCCAAAAATTAGTACTTGAAGAGACCGCTGAAAAATGATATAACACATAATTTTGTTCTTTCCCTTTTCATTATTTTACTATGTATGTTTTTTTTTTTAGCTTCAAAGGATATACCATTGAGCTTGTTAGCTGCCACATAACACTTTCAGCACCATGTCCTTTTTCCCCCATTTAGTGTTTGTGTGTGTGTGTGTGTGTAAGTGTGTGTGCGAGAGAGAGTATGTGTGTGTGTGTGTGTGTGCGTGTGTGTGCGAGAGAGAGAGAGAGAGAGAGAGAAAGAGGGAATGTGTGTTTGGGGTTAGGTTTGAATAGTTGAAAAAAAGGAAAAAAATGAAACATTTGTTTCATAGTTCACCAGCATGGGTAATTCAGCTGTTGGTGAGTGAATAGTTATTAAGTTTTCGTTTTTGGAAGCTCTTGTGTTTTCCATATTTTTCAAAAACACACTGCTTTAACAGTTTGCCAGAAAACAAACTACGACAATTTGCCCGAATCATTGACTCAACAAGGTGAGTAATTCTCTGTAAATCATTTTGAAGATGTACATAAAATCATGCTTCAGCTTTCAGTGAAGTTGATCAATAACAAATGTGTTACAATCGTTTCTTGTGTATGACATACATTCCCCATGTCCACCTTCAGTAGCAAAGAGATTATGTTATTTCATCAATTCATGTTATGAATATGCACTGTATCAATGGTGAATCATTAATTCCCCTTTCTATTGAATGACACCTTGTCTCATTCTCCCATTAAGTTGTTTTTCCCCTCTGGAGAAGTGAAGACAGGAAAGAAGGCAAGAAGGATCAATTCTGCTTTTACAGCATCATACTGACAAATCACAGAATTCATCAGTAACCTGGTCCTGGAGCAACTGGTCCTGATGGACGTCGCTGTCAAGTCGCCCGGACAGTTGAAAACAGTTGAACGTCATCATCTGCAAATCTTCAGCATTGCATCCTCTGGTTTGTAAACAAGGGGAAAGAGAAAAAATCCACAACAAATAGATTTTCAGTAATCACGCGTCTGATACCATGAAGATGACTGATCACACCATCTTGTTTCTGGCTGAATCCTTGTCGACTGCTGTATGGAGTACAGAGAACTCTGTGTGTGAGAGAGAGGCTGTGAAACTGGGAGGAAAAAAGTTGAAGTGCGACTGAAATCATCAAACTTCAAAAACTACCGCATTTTTGTCTCTTCGGGATGCTGGAACACGGGATGTGGATGTACTTCAGGAGAAGAGGTTGAGAATTGTTGGAAATAACCAAGAGATACTTGAACTGTGAAGGGAAATGCTGGAAGCTCACGCAACTACCTCACACTCTGCTTTTCTCTGGAAGATGATCCATCAATTCAGACTTCTGGAAGATCGGCCTTGAGGAGCTGAAGGACTCTGAAAGAGCGGAAAGTTTGTGCTGGCATGAGAAAGGATGAGTCATTCATTCTCTTACTGACTATCAAGCACTACTAACACTGGGTGGGGGTGGGGGTGGGGGAGGTGGTGAGACCTGTCTTTGGTAAGACAAAGGGTTTTGGACAGAAGTGCATTGAAGAAAGAAGAAGACTGCAAATAGTGTGAGTTTGGACAAATTACTGATGTTCCTAACTTGTTTGCTTGTGATATTTTATTATGAAATATCAAATGACTCAGATTAGTGTGTACATTACATGTGTGCTTATGCACATATTCATTGTACATTTACTTTATTCTTCACACGCACTCACACGCACACGCACGCGCACACACACACACACACACACACACACACACACACACACACACACACACACACACACACACACACACACACACGTGCATGTACACACAAACACATGGAGGGTTTGAGTGCATGTGTGCTTTGCATACAATTTCTCTCTCTGTCCTTCTAGCTTTTCCTTCAGCCGTTTAACTCCGTTCACCAATTCTTCCTACACCACATTCATATTTTTGCTGTCAGTCTTTGTTCAGATTATTTATTTTAATGTGTCAGTTATCAAAAAAAAAAAAAAAAAAAAAAAAGGTTTTGACTTGGACAGAAATGCAACAATGTGAATGGTGAAAGTTACTTCAAACGAAGATCAGTGGGGACTAATGGAAGGTAAAAGTGATGAAAAGGGTGGGAAAATGTTGTGAAAGAAAAGTAAGGGGTTTTTTTTTTGTTTGTTTTTAGGAGAGGGAATCTCAAATTTAGAAGGTCAAGATTGTCAGATTTCACATTGCCTAAAGAGTTACAAGAAATAAAAAAGATTCTGTTTGAAACAAGGATCAGCGCATAAGTTGTGATGAGCTTGAGGTGAACTTCTATAAAGAAGATGACCAGAGAAGATTGAAGAAGAGGACAGTCAGGAAGACAGTCAAGGAACAAACATTATAATCACACATTTTTGACAATGTATTTTTTTTTTCATTGAAGAAAGACTGGGTTTCATGCAAACACAAACAGCAGATTTCTTCTACAGACAAAGAAAACGATGACACAAGCACGCAACATTTGAATCTGCCAGGAAGCTCCAAAGGCTGAGCAGTCAGTGTGCTACATTCATTTAGCCGTTCGAAGAGGAAACGGTATTGAGGACAGTTGATGTTTGTTGCCTCTTGCAGGTGTTAAGTCAGTGCCTGTTGGGTGTGGTGTGCCAGTCTAACATGCCTTCTTACAGCTGGTTGCAGATCAGTCAGAGTAGAGCTGGGGCCGCTCTCTGGGCTCCAAGCCACAGTGCTGAGGTGTTTTTTGCCACTTGGTGACTGCTTTTGCTTGCTTGCCTCGATGAGGCCTGCACACAGGTACTGCACCGAGGTGCTTGCTCTGCTGTCCACAACATCTCTTGTTGTTTGCCCTTCCCCCCCCCATAGCTTCATCAGTGTGTATACGTTTGTCCTGATTGGTAAATTTTTTTTTTTTTTAATGAATGCTCATTTTTTTTTTTTTTTTTTACATTGTGAGATGATCAAACGAATTGATCATGAATTGTTCATGTGCCAGTTTTCCATGCAGTGTGATAAGATTTATTGGTAGAGTTGTGTAGCTGAATATCAGGTTTGTTTCTTTTCTTTCTTTTCTTTTTGAAGAGTTTGTTTCCTTTTGGTGTCAGACATGACAAAATGATAAGTGATGTAACATGTGCCCCAGAAGCTGTTGCACACACCGACTTGCACACAAAAGTTTTATCTGCTTCTCCCATACATGCAAATTTGGATCTTGAGACACTTTGCACAGACTACATGTACAGTGAAATGGGAGGAAGAAGAACTTGGAACAGTGCAAGATGGGAATGACAGTGCTTATTTGGAATTGATGTTCTGACTTCCAAGTCAAGATGTTAAAAGTACAACTCGCATCATCTATGTGAATGCGGCACTTTGAAGAAGGAAACTGCTGCATCAACAGATGGAAGAGCTCTTCACTTCCCAAGGACACTTACTTCATTACTGCATGACTGGCCGTTCTTTTCTTTGCATCATGCTAGTCTGGGATCAAAGGTTCAGCAATAGCGCTGGAGGCAAGACATGGTTCCAGTCATTCGCCGTCGTCATGTCTTTGACCATCATCAGCTCAGCATCATGCCACCTGTTCTCATCTTCTGTACATCTGCAGAGGCGTTGCAAGCTTCATTGAAAACTGAAATGCACCGCTAAGACTGACCTGCTTTTGGAAAATCTGTCTTGGGTGACTAATTGGAAGTACGGGAAAACAACGCTGTGAACACTTCTACGCTGTCACCTGTTTGTGCCTGCATTGCAGGAAGATGAGTAGACCAAGAAATGTACAAGCAGAGACTTACCATTGAGAGCAACTTGACAGTTTACATCAGTTAGTGTGTATGAATGTATGAACTGACTTGGAATTATGCTGTCATTTTTGTTGATAGGTGTTTTTTTTTTTTTTTTTTAGTAGATGGAAACAAACTCTTCAGTTCACTGGGTGTCTTCCTTTTGACAAACTGAACATTTTCAGCAACAGAAGTGAAGTGGCGCAGATTTTGGTGGGAATAAGTGTTCTTGTAAATGTAAGCGGTGATTTTTGTTTATTTTGTATTAAATTTGAGAATTCTGAATAAGATATTAATGTTTTTTCAAAATTGTACTCATGACCACAAATACAATAGGTGATGTAGTCTTTGTACTGTTTTGTTTCATCTGATTATCTCGTTCAAGTGATTGTCAGTGAACTTTCAGATAATGATAAGAGATAGCAGATGAGTCAAACTGTACAAAATATTCTTGTCTCAGAAAAAGTAATTTCTCATCATTATTTCTGAATGTCAAACAGTACTCTGTGTTGGGGTTGGGGGATCGTTTGATTATGATGACTATGTTATGTATAGATAAATTCTTGCGTTTCATTTGTATAACTCAATTCACTGATTATTGCAGCGAGCAGTTAATTTAATCGGTATCCATTTAATGAGACAAAACATGTTGCATACATTCACATGATTTTCTTTATTTGTTTGTTTGTTTGTTAATGCAGCAACAAGAAGTCAGTGGTATCAGAAAAATATTGTAGATATGGCCCCACTGTCACTCTTAGTCCACATGTTGTGTAAAATCCCATGGTCATTGATGGGTTGATTGTTTTTTTTTTTTTTTATTACACCTTTAGCCGAAAGGAACCGAAATTTGCATATGCAATTTTATGACTGAAACTCTTTGTTTTAGTTAAAGTAGAGTGCTTTCGGAATTCCAGTGTCTTTTTTTTTTTTTTAGCTTGTTCAGTATTGTTTAAAGTCTTTCCTTTTTTTGTGTGTGGATGTAGAAATCTACTTTTCAAACATTTTCTCTTATGGATCTAAAACAGTTCAGAAAGTTTGGCCTATTTTGAAATATTTCTGACAATAAACTTTTGCCAAGAATTATAATTATGAGAAAAGTTAATGAGACAACAGGAGGAAAAAAAATCTATTTTGTGTCCATATACTACCTGCCTTGTGATTTTTTTTCTTTTTTTATTAAAGTGCACACACACACACACACACACACACACACACACACACACACACACACACACACACACACACACACACACTGCCACTACCCCCCAAAAAAAAAAAAAAAAAAAACACACACACACACACACACACACACACACACACACACACACACACACACTCAGACACTGTCTCACACACACACACACACACACACACACACACACACACACACACACACACACACACTGTCTCTTTCGCTCATACATACACTGACAAACACTATACAAGCACACTAACATGCGCAGAGCATGTATATGTATATATAGACATGCAAGCACCTCGCACACTTAAGCTCACATGCATGCACAGCGTGCACATGTATTCATAAACACTGTCCAGTTCTGTACCAGTGTGGTGTGTGTGTGTGTGTGTGTTCATGTGGTGAACACACATGTAGACATTACTACAGAGCTAGGCTCCCTATAACAGCCCCAGTGCTTCCATTGTGTTCAACATGTTTTGATCCACATGTTGTCTCCCTATGTTTCAAGGAGTGTCAGTGATGATCAGAGTCCAGCTGTTCAGATTGTGTTCCAAAACAACAGGTTTGCCAAGTAAGTTTTTTTTTCTTTCTTCTGTCTGTTGTGTTTGTGTGTGTGTGTGTGTGTGTGTGTGTGTGTGTCTTTGGTGGAGCAGGGTATGTGAGAGAGAGAGAGAGAGAGAGAGTGTGTGTGTGTGTGTGTGTGTGTGTGTGTGTGTGTGTGTGTGTGCACTGTTGTGGGTGTGCATGCATGTGCACATTTTCAGAGGGATTGGTCCATAGTGGGGCAGTGGTCATCCTGATTGAAGTTGAGGACTTTCATGTTTAGCAGCACTCCCGTTTCAGTTCCAGGTGAACGCTGTTTTACTAGTGTTAGTGTTTCTTGTAGAATTTTTATAGTGAGGGGTATCGGGGGCTGCAGTTTACACGCATGTGCACGTCTGGGACTCTCTAAGACCTTCAAGGATGTACTTTATACAGACAGGATAATGACTATAACTCAGAGCTAGACCAGCAGTTACCAGACTCATACAGAACATCTGGACACATACGTGTTCCATAATCAAATCAGTGAAAGTGCTTGACCATCAGAAATTAAATTGCCAATAGAACATGCACAGTCATTCTGCAAATGTTGCTGTCTTCAGTGCTGACTGTCATTAATTTGATTTTTCTTGTTGTCTTCTTGGTTTTTTTTTTGTCACATGTTTTAACCAGTTTATGTTTTCATGAAATGTTGGATTTATTATCTAAACGGCTCCCAATTCAGTTCTGTCATAAGGGGTGGGCACTCCCTGTCTCCAACATTATAGGGGTGTTTACACACTCATCTCCGCTTTTTAAAGGGAATTGGGGTTTGCAAAGTTTCTCTTTTCTCTCCTTTCAAACATACACTCACACACACAAAAGCTTAAGCGCCCTAGCGCATATGGGCTCCGAGAGAGTAAGATTTCTTGACTTCAAATCGGCATCGATGCACAAAGGGCTCGTCACAGCCTGGCCATGGTCATCATCAAAGTAGAGCCAGTGAAATTCAGGAAGCCATATAGTTTGATATTGCAATTACTCAGTATATTCTCCATCACTCAGGGTGCCCGCAACGACGTGCATGTGCAAACAGGCATACACGCACGCCTAAACAGCTTCACATTTGTAACAGTATAGTGCTCTCCTGAAAACTTGTGCAAATTGCAGTTTGTTCCTGTTGTTTTACATCGTTGGTTCAGGATGGAATGATTGGGGGGGTAGTCAAGTCTGTGCGTATTCTTTGTATGGTCTTTTGTCAACTATGCAGGAAGTACCGTAGTCGGATTGAACAGTACATCATCAGCTTGGCTCAGCATGCAGACAAGAAGGACTTCACCAAACCAGCCACTGACCTCTCCACCAAGGTGCGTGTGTGAAACCGAGACAGTTGTACCCATAGCCTAAGAATTGTCCATGCTTAGTTAGGAAATGTCGGATATGAAAATTCAGTAATTCTGAATGAAATACCAAAACACAGAGTTAAAATCTAAGAAAATTCCAAATTTGCGAAACAAATATGATATAGCGCTTTGTCGGGCAATAACTCTGAAAACCATAAAGTCAGTTATCTAATTTTGCAACCCAGATTGCTGTTTCACTACTGAATTGATAAAGGGGTGTCACAAACTAAGAGTCAAAATGACAAATTTTTGTGTTTTCATAAAGCTGGCTTCACTCATTTAATCTCCAAATGTTTTGCAAAAATAGATTCCTTTTTGTGCAAATGTCATGGTGAAACACATCTTCATGAGTGTGCCTGTATGTTTGCTTGTGTGGGGGTGGGGTGTGCTGGTTCTCATGCCTATAGTTATAGTTCTGTTTTAACAATTTGCAATGTGAAATAAAAGGCATGCCGATTTGTAAAAGATGCATGCAAGCACACTCACATGTGGGTGGGCGCACACTTTCTCTCACACACACACACATGCACACACACACACACACACACACACACACACACACACACACATACACACAAACTCTCTCACTCTCTCTCAAGCATACACATGCACATGCTTTCTTTTTTTTTCATTGCTCATAGTTTTAATCTTAAATTGGTTCTATTTTTCAGCATTTTTGCTCTCGGTAACGGTGAACATATAACATGTTTCTACCGGAAGTACAATTTCTGCGTTGCAGGCAACGACAGTGGCCACTTGTGTAGACATCAATGACAAACTGCCCACAGAAAAACGCAACAGTCGCATGTGGCAGGCACATGGGGTGAGCATTGAAATTAGGATCTGTCTGTGGTGGAATGGTGATTTGAGTGGGTTTGTTATGTTTTTTGCCATTTATTTGAAGACCTGTTCACATTTGATATTGGATTTAAAACAAAATTTCACTACTTAACAGATTCATCTGAATAAATGAATATGAGAGAGAGATCGAGAGAGAAGAAATTTGTGGTTGTGTTCGTTTTTTTGTAACTTTTTAAATTCTTTTTACAGTTTTATCTTAAAGGTCACAAACAAAAAAAAAAAAAAAAAAAAAACAACAACATGAATTTTGTCTGCAATGCCTCCTCATCACACCATCACTTTTCCCCATCTCTAGTCTTTTTAGATGACATTGTGGAGACCAGTGTTATCTCCCCCCCCCCCCCCTCCTCTCTATCTCCCATTTCCATCCCCCCTTCTTCCACCGCTTTATCATCTGATATAGAATTTGTGCACCCATTTTATGGCATCAGAAAAATGATGGGTAGAAAACAAATGGGGAAAAAAAAGAAAAGAAAAAAAAGCAGCACTCATTCAGCTGTGATAGTTTTTTTTTTTTCCCTCGTGTTTATCTAGTTTGTTGTTATTATTGCTGGAATTACATGATTTTCTGTTAATCATTTTTTAGCTTTTTTTTTTTCTTTCTTTCTGGTTTTTTTTTTCTGTTTGCATTTGTTATTGCGCATGAAGATTCCTTTTTTTTTCTACTAGAATAACCTTTCGATATGTTGAAAATTTCTGACTAATTTTATGACTGCTTAATTTTTATTCTGGTAAGCTCTTGTTTTCTGGGGTTTTTTTTTCTGGTGGATAAAAAGGAAAAGCATACTGCCTCAGCCTTTGACCATGGTCTTCATCTCATTCCATCAGGTCATTGACATACCTGACTATGATAAAGACATCTTTGTGTACCTGATTATAATAAGACGTGTTTGCATGTGTGTCTTTGCAGATCATCGGCTGCGCCCAGTTCCACAACGGCTTTATGGTGGACACCAGAGGCTGGCCTCTGGATGAAGATGACCCCAAGGAGTTCGGTAGCGCAGAGCTACCCAAGTATCCTTGACTGCTGCTGCTGCAGTTGGCCTTCTCGTGTTCTGATTTTAAAAAAAGAAAATAGGTTAATGCTCCTTATTGATTTAAAAAGAAAATATGTTAATGTTCTTCATGTTATGATTTAAAAAGAAAATAGGTTAATGTTCTTCATGTTATGATTTAAAAAGAAAATAGTTTAATGTTTCTCATGTTATGATTTAAAAAGAAAGTAGGTTAATGTTCTTCATGTTATGATTTAAAAAGAAAATATAGGTTAATGTTCTTCATGTTATGATTTAAAAAGAAAATAGGTTAATGCTCCTTGTGTTCTGATTGAAAAAAGAAATAGGCTAATGTTTCTCATGTTATGATTTTAAAAGAAAGTAGGTTCATGTTCCTCACGTTATGATTTAAAAAAAAAGGAAGTAGGTTAATGTGCCAGGCATAAAAGCTTACATGTTAATCTTCGCCTTTCATCACCTAAAATTTTTGGCGCACCATACATCAAGGAATCGATGTTTGTTGCGAAAGACTGAAGCCTTGCATACGTCATGATCTCCCCGCACCCATGGTTTTTCTGAGGGAAGAAAGCCTTTTCGTGGTTTCGTTTTATGTCATTCCTGTGTTACTGACTTTGTTTGTTTTTTTTGTAAAACATATACGGAGCTATGCTGTATGAGGAGAAAATCTAAAAATTGAGCTGGTTGTCAAGTGAAAGTCATATCTGTGCATCATAGGATACCCTGATATATAGCAAAACCTGAAGAAGAAGAAAAAAATGGCACGGCATACACAAGTAAAATGTCTTGCAAACTTTTATCCTCTGAGGCCTTAACTCGGCTGTTGATATCTTCATCTATTCATGTAGGTTCTTTGTGATCAGGTGGGTTGGGGAAGAGAAATTTGTTGTTTTAACCCTCTTGCATTCATTCGTTCCGGCCGCAACCGGCCGTACGTGCCGCGTTACTTTCCCTCACACACTGCGACCACGTTTTAAGTCAAGATTGGCCAAAATAAACGTGCATCCCTGAGAGGTGTCCAATGAAATCTTAGCAGTAGTATGGGGGGTGGGAAAGGATTCATTCACAAAGACTAGGGTCGTGAACTGACCGCATTCCATTGCTGCAGACGGCATCGCCTTGTTTCTGAAAATGGCGTCTGCTAGCGCTTCTACTGACGGCGATTTTTAGGATTATATGAAGAGGAGTTGGATGAAATACTACAAGAAGTAGAAAGAAATGAAAGAGAGGAGTTAAATGAAAGTGATGTGGATGTTTGAGAGGAAGAAGAGGGAGAAGAAGGTGAAAGAAAGTGATGAAGAGATGATGATGTGCCTTTGTCTGCGTTTGTGACCACGTGGCGACCGGCCACTTCCACACCTGTAGTTCAGCTTTTTGAGGAGGAGAGACTGGGCCAGATCATGATTTGCCAGACACGGCTACACCTCTGGATTATTTTTTTCTCTTCCTGCCGCAGTTGTTTTTTTACTACGGCTGCTGACCAGACGAACCTGTACGCCAGGCAGCAGATGACAAAGCGGGGCAACTTGACCCACTTTGGCAGGATATGACACCTGCTGAGATGCGCGCATACATAGTTGTGCTCGTCATGATGGAATCTAACGTCTGCCAAGACTCTGGTGCTACTGGTCGACAGATCTTCGGTTTAGCGAGCCATGGATCAGTGGGGTGATGTCGAAACCACAGTTTCTGCCATGCGGCAAATATGGTAGAAACCATGGATCAAGAGTAGTGTTTACCATATTGGTGACATGTGACAGGGTGACACTCACCTTCCTGCTGTGTGTGACCAGACACCACATTAGAGTGTAAATAATGGAGTTTGCTTCTTTCTGTGACTGTGTATAGTCCGGTGTTAAAAATCGTTAAGTAGTGACAAACACACCTTTTAGGATAAAAAACAAAAACCGTAAAGTTACCTGGCCGCATGTTTGAGTATGTGACAATCATGTGACACTTTGTGACACCCCAAACTGGATTTACTGAACCAGGACTGCTGTTTACAAGTTGAGAGGTAGGCCACCCTTTGATGATTTATACTAACAAATGCATGCCGACCATGTTATTGTCTGTCTGGTGTATCATAGTAACATTGTCAACGTTTGATGTCCCATTGTTTTGTGACAAACAGGGTGACAATGACACCAACATGCATCCCAAACATGTGACATCTCTGCATTATGAAATATGATGTGTTAGAATTTTGCATACTAAATTTGACAGCATTGCAGTGGAAACTTTTGTCCACTACAGCCTTTCAAAGGCAGTAGGTGAGCTTTAGGTTAACTTTCTCAGAACAAATACAAATACTAGGAGCAGTTCTAGGCTGGAAAATGCGAATGCTGTTTTTGTTTTGGGAGGAGGTGGGGTAGGAGTGGAATGGAGGAGGTCTTACATTTTGATTGTGTTGCTGGCTCTTTGTTTGTCTGTCTGTCTTTGTACCTCCGTACTTCTCTGCATGTCAGTATCGGTCTTTTCCTTCTCTCCCTTTTTCCTGCATCTCTTCCTCTCTCCTCTCCTCTCTCCTTTCTCTCTCTCCATGCATCCCTGCCTCCTGCCCCTCTCTCTCTCTCATTCCATCTCTCTCTCTTTCTCTCTCTCTCTTGATCTCTCTCTTGATTCTCTCTCTCTCTCTGTCTGCCTACCCCTCCCCCCCTCCATCTCTCTCCCTGCCCCTCACCCATTGCTTCCCCCCCTCCCAAGTCTCTCTCTCTTTCTTCCAATCCTGTATGTGACTCGCAGACTTTTATCTTCACTGGGATGCCGATTTGACGATGAACATCAGAACTCTCAGCTTTCCATTAACGACAGAAGTATACAGGTCACTGGTAAATCGGCTTTCCGTTAAAGACAAAAGCATACAGGTCACTGGTAAAGAATGGTGGTGGAGAGAGCTGGGCATAGACAGCAGACCTCTGGTGAAAGATACTGGCTGTAGAGAATAAACAGCTCAGAGACACTTTGGCATCATTCTATACATGGAGCATAAGACTAAATACTATACTGAGTAGCAAGTAAACATATACTACTGGTTTCAAAGTGAGTTGAGTGCAGGCGGAAGCTGAAATTGAAACAAATTTTCAAATTAATTTTAATTGATAAACACAACACGTTTCGATCTCTGAGGCAAAAGAAACAATGCTTACGACAATGAAAACAGGACAGGAAAATGAATTCGGGAAGAAAAGTGATTGCTTGTTCTTCATTTTCGTTGTCCTGAAAGTTGCTCATCTTGCCTAAAGAAGACCTATGAGGTCAAAACGCATCGTGTTTTGTCTTGTAATTTGTTTTCCATGTTAACTGGTGGAGTTACTTAAAATTACTTTTAAAAATTCACATAATACTGGTATAACCACTTGCATCCGTTATCAGATGCTGTAAGCTTCCCTGGTGTAGGTGTGTCACTGGTCAGGATACCCTGCCCAAGGTCTCTTTGCAGGGTACCTTTGAGGGTGGAAGGCCCCAGAGGCAGACCAATCGGATTGTGGGCGGACAATATGAAGGACCCCCCACCCTGTTAGGATGGACGAAGGGCAGTGGGCAGTGGACAGCTAATGTCATGGGGTGAATGATAATGAAGATGATGTTACGTAGTCCTTGACGATGACCTCAAGATACTTCCAGGTGTTCGAAGAAGTCTACCCGCCAGATGAGAAGGAGCAGGAGTCTCTGAAGCCACCTCCAAAGTAAGTAGAGGAATGAATGGAAGTTGAGACATGTTAGTTTAGCATTTGACCTTGTTTCTGGAAAAGAGGGTAACAGAATGAAAGAGAATAACGAGTCTATAAACTCCTAATTACATTGCTTCAGCTGGTTGACAGATTAGTGGTATTAGTGTATTTAAAAAAAAAACAATGTATGGACCAAACTCAGCACCAACACTTGACTGAATTACTTGTATTTAGAAGACTGCGTGTGTACATACATGCACATGTATGAGCGCACTTTTTCCCTCTCTTTCTCTCTCTCTCTCTCTAGCTCTCTCTCTCTCTCTCTCTCTCTCTCTCTTTCTCTCTCTCTCTCTTCCTCTGTCTCAAACGAAACTTGAATGAAGGGAAAAGCTAAAATGATCTGTTTGTGTCATCGATCAACAAAGTGTGGTCGACATACATCTGTTTGGAAGCCCACCAGTTGTAGCAGTGGAAACTAAACCATGTGTGCAGGCAAAAAGATGCTTGCTTCAACTGCGGTGGCGACCATCGCCTGAGCGAATGTGTCGCCCCTAAAGATCACAACCGTATCCGTGCCAAACGCAGAGAGCGCCAGGAGAACAGCGCTAAATCAAGGTAAAAATCAGCAAGGCCGTCAGCACATGAGCTTTGATGTTTCATTTGTTTATGGAATGTTTTTCTTTTTTTAAGTTGTCTTCCATGCCCTGTCAGAGGTGGTATGCAGACCTACCAACGCTTCCACTCTAAGGCTTAAATCCCAGGACTGGTAACTTTATTTCATTGGGTTTTTTTTTTTTTTTTTTGTTTGTTTTGGGGGGTTTTTTTTGGGTTTTTTTACTGACAGGGTTCTTTATTCTTTTTTTTTTTTTTTTTAAGAATAATCCATAGTATGAATTACAAAAGCTATTTAGACTGGTCAGCACCCCCTGTCCCCTGCTTCTCCGATGTGTTTGAGGTACAGAATAAAGCCAAGTTCTTGCCTGTGAGCATTAAACATAACCTTTCCATCACTGTGAGTTAAATCTGTGCTTGGACAGAAATGTGCATACAAATGCTCGCATATCTGGCACAGACGGGCACACAGTCACACAGAGACACACACATGCATACACACACACAGTGTCCAACATCTTCAGCTCTCTCTCTCTCTCTCTCTCTCTCTCTCTCTCTCTCTCTCTCTTTATCTCACTCGCTCTTTCCCCCCTCCCCCTCTCTCTCTCTCTCTCTCTCTCTCTCTCTCTCTCTCCTCTCTCTCTCTACCTGTCTGTCTCTCTTTTTACCACCTACTCTTCTTTTCCTGCCTTTCGCTTCCTCTCGTGTCTTTGTTTCCCTCCTCTGTCTTTCTCTACTCCTTCCTGTATTTTCTTTCTCTACCCTTCTGTTGCAAAGCCATGTATACTGGGTCCTCCACTAAAATCAAACATGTGGCACAGATATAGATTTCCTTACAGCAACCCAGGCCGCTACCACGAGGACCCAGAACTGGACCCCAAGAAAGTCAGGTTTGCTGCTGGTACCATAAGGTAAGGCTGGTCATCCTTCCCGTCGATTCTGTTTTGTTTTTATTGTTTGTGAAGATCAAGGGAATAGAGTTGCTTTCACCCTGATAGCACTTTAGCCTGCATGCTGCACTGTCCATGCCTGTTCTTTTCTTATCAACGTTTCCTGGGCTAGCTTATATTCTTTTACTTAGTAGAGGATTCAGTTCCCTTCATGTTGCTTAACCCAGCCGGACACAAAGGGGGTCTTATCAGGGCTGTTACCTGGTCAGAAGTCCACTCTCAAAAGGGATTAAAGAAAAACTCACAAAAAACATAAAAACGTTTTCTAGAAAGACACCAGAATTTCATTGAAATATTTCTTCTGTGAAAATATATATATATATAGAGAGAGAGATAAGACGAAAGATGTTTATCTCTTTTCAGAAACTCGAGGTGTTAAGCAGGAGCAGGTAGAGAAGTTTGGAAAGAGAACAGGGAAGTGAGTTAGGAGGGGATGATATATTGATCAGTGCTAGGAAAAGAGAAAGCTTGGGGGGGGGGGGGGGGGGGTGCGTTTTTTTTATCTTCACTATGCTTGTTGTAGGATGTGTTACTTCACAAGAATGATTTTACATAAACAAACAAGTAGGGTAACGCTTGCTCCCATAGTGAAAGGAATACACGTCCATAACTCCAAACAAATGGTGCTTACGACACCGAATCGTCAAGCAGACATGACAGCACAGAGCGCACGGAACAAACAAGGAAACGCAAATGATTTTAATCAAGAAGCGAGCGCAGAAAGGGACCTAATGTCATATGCATCCCAGTTCTGCTGATGTCGTGTGGGAATCCATGCATCATTGATCATGACCTTTTTCCTTTCGCTTATCAGCACTGACTGTATAGGTCTCTCTTGTTCAGTCAAATTTTTTGTGCACTAAGCATAGTACAGAGTATTTAGTTAATGTTCCACTGAATATATGTCTGTGGTTTTTTGGTCTCTTTTGAACCCAAAGACCACTAGATTTTATAAGTAATGACCATACAGGCAGTATTGTAACATATTGAGATATGAAAAGGTCCATGTCACTTTGTTCCGTAGTTTTTTGTTTGTTTTGTTTTTTTAGATAAAAATGCAGATAAGCAAGCAAAAAGTACTGAAAATCAACCCAGCATAGCTTGTGCACGGGGGGGTAAATGGAAATGGCAAAAGTTGTAATACAGAATCAAACAAGAAGCCTGATGGTTGATGTGAAGAACCATTGGTGCTGGTTCTGTGCAGTGAGAGTCTGCGGGAAGCCATGGGTCTGAAGGCGGACCAGCTGCCTCCCTACATCTACCGCATGCGCATGTTTGGCTACCCCCCAGGCTGGCTGCTGGAGGCCAACCGTAAGAGCTCCTCTCTGGTCATGTACGACAAGATGGCCGGGGTAAGTTGTTCAGAGGGTTTGTGTGTGTGTGTTAGAGTATGACAAAGATGGCTGGGGTAAGTTGTTCAGAGGGTTTGTGTGTGGGTGTGTGTGTTAGAGTATGACAAAGATGGCTGGGGTAGGTTGTTCAGAGGGTTTTTGTGAGGGTGTGTGTGTTAGAGTATGACAAAGATGGCCAGGGTAAGTTGTTCAGAGGGTTTGTGAGGGTGTGTGTTAGAGTATGACGAAGATAGCCGGGGTAAGTTGTTCAGAGGGTCTGTGTGGTGTGTGTTAGAGTATGACAAAGATAGCTGGGGTAGGTTGTTCAGAGGGTTTTGTGGGTGTGTGTGTTTTGTTTTTGTGTAGGTTTTTTTTTGTTGTTGTTGGTGGCGGTGTTGTCTCATGTTGCCCTTTCCATGGTATTACTTCCACTCTGTTCATACCAAGACCCTGATGATGCCCTCATCAGGTTTGTCCCATTGCAGTCCCTGTACCAGCAGTCCACAATGGAGCTGTCATAATGTGTCATGAACCCACTCTTCAGAGAACTCTTTGCATTTCAGAGCTAAGCGTTGGTACTGCAGTGTTGCCTGTTCCATTCCAGCATACAGCAGGATCCTGGCAACGAAGCTCCCAGCTGATGACGGTGTTTGCATGATGTAATGATTTTTCTCCCTCATAAATAAGTCTGCCCGCCACCACATGTGTCCAGTGAGTCTCGGGCCTGTTTGCCCATACAGTTTCACTATATTTTGTACAGGTTTGGTGAAAATACACCCCCCACCCCCTCTGTCCCTGCTTTTACAAAAATTTGGAAGATCCGTGCACACATTTTGTAGAAAATATGTTCATTTTAGTTGAAAAGTAATTTTTTAGGGTAAACAGGTCTGGAGCCTCCTTGGATTGGAGACTGAAGTCTAAACAAGAACTCGCCAGAGGCATACAGATGGACAGTAAATTTACAGTGAGATTAACATGTGTGTTGTCTGGTCTGGGGCATTTCACGCACCTGATTCAATTGAAATCATAATTAACTAGAAGAGCACCTAAGAAAACGCGAACCTCTAGCCCCCAATAGGGTTAAACCGGTCCTGGATCCACCATTGATGGCCTTCAGGGGAAGTAAATGGTTATGGATTGAAAGAGTGACTTCCCATGTACCTTTTTTGCCAGAGGAAATGGAAAATATGAAGCACCAAAAAGTGTATATATCATTAGACATTTAAATATTTCAAGAAAATGTTGTATTTTATTAATAAAAATGAGTTCGGTTTTGTTGTAAGTAGTGTGTTTACAATGTTCATATCCAGCAGAAAATTTGGATCTGTTGTTTGATCTGAATCTTCACCATAGATCTGAACAAAACTTCATTGGTTTGTCCATGGACTACACTATGGCTTTCTGCCAAGTTGGTTAAGATTGCTTTTGTGAGGTATTGTTTGAACATGCTGACAAACAAAACAACCAAACCACTTGACGAGGCTGAAAGTCCGAAAACATAACCTCTTTGGCGGAGGTGATGATAATTCCTCAGCAGAGGATGTGTCCCCATTCTGGTCACTCTTCTCATTCCTTGCTGGCTTTGTCACAGGTCTGTATAGAGTACATTCTTTCATGATCATGTCAAGGCTTCAGCAAGAAGAAAAGATGTTACTATGTATACTGTTCTTTGTAAGTGTTATTCCATGTATTTGGTGGATGTTTTCTCTTACTTGCAAGTTTTTTTTTTTTTTATTTTTGTGCTTGGAAAAAGTAACCCAATATAGACTACAGTCCTTTTGTGTGTACAGCTGTAAACTTTTTTTTTTTTTTTTTTTTTTTTTTATTTAATTGGTTATGTATTCATAAGCTGAAAATGCACAATGTCAAATGAGATACTGTCCAATGCTTGTTCCTGTTTTTTTTTTTTTTTTCTTCAAAATGTATTGCCAGATCAGCACTGTTCAACACTCCCAGCCTTTTCCACTCCCTTATCATGCAACCTGAGCGAATGCAAACATACTTACCACAAACCTTTTTGTCCTCTACTGTCTTGAAGATGGACGTTGTGTGCCTGTCTTTTGGTTTCTGCAGAGACTAACATTCGAGGGGAGAGTCTGGAGGATGGAGAGTGTGGTGAACAGTCCTCCGCTGGTGAGTATGCAAGAAGCGAGCATATAGGAAGCTGCAGGTTTCTTCTGTGGTTTTACTCTAGCTGGTGTCGGCTCATTCATTGTTGAAAGCAGGTCTGTCAGTTGGTATGGATTGACAGAACAGTAAATTTATGTGGTGGATTTCCATGGGATGTCTACCATCATTCTTGGGTTTGACGTTGCATACATTGCTATTTTGCTACAAGGGAAGGGAGATAATCGTAATGTCCGCTTTGAGATGTAATTGAACCCAGGGTTTTTTTTTTTTCATCATGTAAAAATGTTATATGATTTATTGACTTGTAAACCACCATTCTGCTGGTATGTTAGTATTTCTCTGGTTATTAACAAGTTTTTTTGTTTGTTGGGTTTTTTTTTTTTTTCAGTTTTTGGCACAATTAGATTAATCCCTGGCATGTACAGTTTCTTTGTCCTGTGCAGCCGATGCGTTTGACGTGAACAAGATCATCGAGTACCCAGGGTTCACGGTGCCGGTGCCGCTGGGTTTTCATCGACGAGAGCGAGAGCAAAGGCATGCCGTCCATTCAGCAGCACCAGTTGAAGAAGACACTGATGGAGGAAATGGCCACGCAGGTGTGGGACACTAGTAGTAGTAGTTCTACTTTCATTTTACATCCTTTTACAAAATAATGTTAAATTTGACAAGAGAAAGAAAGAATGTGTGTGTGTGTGTGCTCACATGCATGTGTATGTGTTTGCAGGTGTGTACATATATCACAGTAAGATCGCCAATATCGTACTAAAGTAAATACCGAACTGGACTATGTAGTATCAAAACAAAAGGTAACCATAAAAGCAAGATCAGTATCAGAAAAAAAAAAAAAATCGTCAGTTACAGACATGTCTGGTTAACATGGTAGGTATGTCCTAAGGGGCACGCATTCAAACAAAATATGATGTCTTGATTTGTTTGTTTCACTATATACACATTTTATTGAAACATGAATATCTTTAGTTCTGAAAGCGTCTAGTTTTAGTGATAAAATATTGAAATGAAGTTTTTGTATTAATAAATATCAATATATGGTATATATAAGGTATGGGCAGGTTTTGTTGTTAGATGATGGGTTTTTAGTGTGGAAATAGTTGTGTGTTACTGTGCATGTTTGTTTTTTTTTTTCTGTTGAGTGACACTCAGTGTCAGTATGCTGACTAAACTAGACTGTGTCTGAATCTTTTGTCCATGGCTGACGCTGGAATATGTGATAAAAGGAAGCGCAGAGTACAGCCCTGTTATGTAATCTCTGACCAGAAAGGAACTCCATAGCATCATCATCTTTATTCACATCCCGTGTAGATCAGCTTTTAAAAAAAAAAAAAAAAAAAAAGTCTCAGCTTCTGTGGCCCTTGATGGACAGTCGTTATGGTGACCTCAGTTTAGATTTCCCCTCCACGTCTACGCCCTTGGTGATATCCCAAGAAGTTTTTTTTTTGTTGTTGTTGTCAGAAATAAACTTTATCACTAGAATGATGAACTGTTACAGAGAAATTTGTGCCAATACCGCTGCTGTTACTGTTCCACAAAACTGTAACTTCCGCCATTTATAAACACCAGTGTCTTTTTCCTTGTTTTTAAAAAAAAAAAAAGAATCTGGTCAATTCATGTTTGTTCTACTCCAACCTTCTTGCGATTAAAATGTGGAATCAGCACTGTTTTCATTGACAAAAGATGGCCATGGTGTGTGTTGTAAACACAGTTAGTGCCTCTCAGTCCTCAGAATACAGGGGCTTTGTTGCTGTCTTGATTTAGGATTTCGCTGCTATTTGTTTGTCGCTGATGAAAGCATTGTGGCTGTTGTTTTGTTGAATTTTTCTGAATTTTTTAAAAACGTTTTAGTGGATGTGGCTTACATGCTAGAGTACGGTAGAAATTCAGACTCAAGTGGCTAAAGATTCTTTGGGGATTGTGGGGGTTGTTCCATCAGTTTGTTGTTTTTGTAGTTCGGTAAGTCATTGCTGTTGGAGAAGTAAGAGACTGTGTGTGTGTGTGTGTGTGTATGTGTATATGTGTGTGTGAACTTGTCGCTAGGCATGCGCTTGTATGTGTGTTTGTGTGCACAAGATGCAGTATATGTTGTAGCAAGTTCGGTGAGTCACTGCTACTTTGTGCCTTGCATTGAAGGAGGCAGCAAAAAAAACGTCAGCTGGAGGAAGAGGAGGTGAAGAGCAACAGAAAATGAAGGTTGACAACACGGACATTGGGAATGCAGGTACCTGTCTTTTGCATTTAAGCAGAGAGGGAGTGTGTGTGTGTTTAGAAGAGACAAAAAGTATCAAGAACATGAAGACTGACAACAGGAATGTTGTGAATGAAGAGTGTGTTCATTCATTTGATGTGGCCAAAAGTGTGTTCGTTTTCATGGCTGCAGTGTGTGTGACTGTTTTCTAGGGCCAAAAGTATGTGTTCATTTTCTGTGGCCAAACGTGTGTTTGTTTTCAGCGGCCACAAGTGTGTGTTTATTTTCTAGGGCTAAAAGTGAGTGTACATTTTCAGTGGCCACAAGCCTGTGTTTATTTTCTTGGGCCAAAAGTATGCGTTCATTTTCTGTAGCCAAAAGTGTGAGTTTATTTTCAGGCAAAAGTGTGTGTTCATTTTCTGTGACCACAAGTAGTATATGTTATTTTCTAAGGTCAGAAGTAGGTATTAATTTTCAACAGCCACAAGAATGTGTTTATTTTCATGGGCCAGAAATGTGTGTTCATTTTCTTTGGCCAAACATGAACAAGCCAACTTATCTGTTTTTTTTTGTGCTCTTCTTTGTTTGCTTTTTGTGATTAGATGTATTGACTTTTTTCATGTACTTCAGTTGCTGTGATATACTTCCATAGTAGATGGCTGTAAAGCGGATGACAAAGACTGTTAACAAAATTAGAGGACTGTGTTTTGGGTTGTTTCTTCATTTTTCTGTCTGTTGTTGTTTGTTTTTTGTTTGATTGTTTTGTCTTCAATACTTTTTCCCTACATCTTGTACATAGATGTACACTGCGTGATGGTCTGCAGCACTCATAGGGCACCCTGCCGTGCATTCACAGAAATGTTTTGGGACTACAGTGCTGCTCGTTGAAGAGTGCACTGCCTCGCAAGAAATTCCAGCCTTCAAATTCAGAGAGTTGGAGTGGAGCAACTCATACCAGGGGATTGGGGAGGTTTCCGCCCTCCTACAGTGACCCCATTGATAAATTCAAATGAAGCTCAGGGTCGGTAGCCATGGATGAAATGAAAACCGTTGACAGAGTTTTTTCTGTTTTGGTCGGCATGTTTGTTTCATGTTTCATCTGCTATCATTACTTGTGCACAGTGCCGGTTTGCTCAGATCGTTTCGCTGGAATATGTCATTGAAAAAAAAAAAATGTGTTCAGAGCGGTTCAGATGGCAAAGGAGCCAGTTGAAAGTGATAATGATGGGAAGATGAGGAGGATTTATTTGAAGATCGGCTGCAATGCACATTCAGGCACTGGATGCACTGAATCTTTCCAGCCAAGTACTGTTGAGCTACTGGACATTTATAATCTGCGATGATGAAGCAATTCAGTGTGAGTCAGTAATGCAGTAGACGTTCAAGGTGCTGACGCTGACCATGATGATGATACAGCGACCAAGACACATAAGGAGTTGAAACTGAGATCAGTGACATCACAGTTGATGATGACACTCTGATTGAATTGAATGATTGCAGAGCTAATCCAAAATATGATCTTCCATGGGATCAAAATTTAGCAGGCATTCCATTTTAGCCAAGGTTCAAAGGGAGATAAAAGCTTGTGTGCATGCGTGCGTGCGTGTGTGTGTGTGTGTGTGTGTGTGTGTGTGTGTGTGTGTGTGTGTGTGTGCGTGCGTGCGTGCGTGCGTGTGTGTGTGAGCATTCATCTGTTTGTGTCTCTGTGTAGACACACGTGTGTATAACTGTCTATGAATCTGTTTACTTGTGCATGTCTTGGTGTATGTTTGTATGTGTGTTATTAACGCATGTGTGGAAACTTTTGAGCTTTTTTTGTTAGTGGGTTTTTTTGTTTGTTTTTTGTTACTTGATCTATGCATGTGCTGTCCCATGACAAAAATTATTAGGATTTTTTTAAAGCATGCACATCCAAAAGTCCATACACGAAGTTAACCCTCTTCAGTATGCACTTATCTGAGCTTAGTTACGCCGAAAACCATTGGCAAGGTAAGTAACTCTGTAATTTGAACATGGGTTACCCAATTAAAAATAATATATAAAAGAGAGGAAAGGAAATAATGAAATGAAAATAATTTTAAAAATTCCTACGAATATATATGTTGCTATATATCATAAGTTTGAAGAATGTCACATGAGGCATTTACTCGGGGGGGGGGGGGGGGGGGGGGGGGGGGGGTGGGGAATCTTCTTCAGAACTTTCTTTCTCCGAATTGTTGTTCATCATACCTGGAACCTCATCCCAGTCGAAATCTAGGTCACTCAGAGCTTCATTACCCAGCACTTTCACTAAGTCTTATGCCGTAAATCCTACAAATCACAGTATCTCCATCACTAGATCTCATTATAGAACGGCAGAAATCAAGGTTAGCCATGGTGAAAAACAGCATTTCGACCTCAAAACTTCAAAAATTCGTAACTCGAGAACCATGGCACGTATCGACTCATGTTTTTTTGCAAACGGAAGTAAATGGCTACAGGAAGAAGGAAATCACGTTCTCGCGAGACTTCCTTTTCTATGAGAAACATAGCGGCGCCCATTGTTGCCACGTGTTTTACTAGGCGCTGGCGGGCGTTCAGCATTTTGGCTGTGTGATTTCTGGTCGGGCGCTGGCGCGCACCCCCTTGTCAAAAGAGTTATTTTAAATACACCACCTAAAATGAATTAAGAAAACAGAAAAATTCAATAGCTATGTAGGCAGGGCTTTCAGCCGCCGCTGCTAGCTGCCTGAATGGGGGGGGGACCATGCAGCAGGCGTCGGCAGACATGGTGTTAAATGGGATGGTATTGATGATCATTGGCAGAAGGAGGGTTAAATGGGATGGTATTGATGATCATTGGCAGAAGGAGGGTTAAATGGGATGGTATTGATGATCATTGGCAGAAGGAGGGTTAAATGGGATGGTATTGATGATCATTGGCAGAAGGAGGGTTAAATGGGATGGTATTGATGAGCAGAGGGTTAAATGGGATGGTATTGATGATCATTGGCAGAAGGAGGGTTAAATGGGATGGCATTCATGATTGGAGGGGGGAGAAAGAGGGCAGCCCACCATGGACAGTCTGCAGCAGGAGTACAACAATCTGATTCACCAGCTGGACTCTGAGGGTGACTCGGTCGTTGCCAATGGCAGCAACATGGCAGCAGAGACCACAGCCCCGAACCCCACGGTGAAACGGAGTCGCCCTCCACCGCTGCGGAGTCTCCATTCCAGCCCCAGCTCCTGCGTGAGAAGAACTTCTCCTTCTCCTCATGTTCGTCAATATCAAAGATTTTGGCACGCCCATCCTAGTCCGGGAGAAGAGTTTCAGGCCCTCCCGTCTGCTGAGATTTCAGCCAGGGAGTCGAGGAGCACATACCGTTCGAGAATCTGCCCGATTCTGTGGGGACGTTTGAGAGGATGAAGAACCTCTTCACCCTCATCCGCAGTAAGGTGAAGAAGCCCAAAAAGTGAGGCTGGGATGGGTGGGATTGTTGGTGGAAGATGTTTGTGCAAGAGTGAGTGAGTTTTATGAGGGTGCTGTTGAGCGAGATGGGAAAATTGTTGGTCAGTGTTTTGAGGATGTTGCAAACCGTTGTTTTGGTGCCACTGAAGAGTAAAGGAACTTCGATGGTTTTTACTCCCCCACTCCTACCCCCAACCTACCCTCTTATCCCCCAGTCCCCCTCCCCCTTTTTGTTCCCAAACAGATGTAAAACTGTCAGTTCAGTGTTCACCCCAGAATGAACCAAGACTGGAAATAAATATGTCAAAAGGAACGCATCTGACGTAATAGCTGAATGTTTCGTTCACTTTCTGAAGTTCCATCGCTGTTGTCAACATCAGCTCTGATCTTTGATTACTGTTGCATTGCAGTTTTCTGTGATGTTTAAGAGACAGACATGTTGAAGAACAGTCCACTGTAGTGATCACTGGCAAAGTCTTTGAAAGTGTCAGTTCCTTACATCAAGGTAAAAGTTTGAGTTTCTTACATTGAGGACATCTGGCTTGTGTGGTTTGCTGGAAAATAAAGACTGTACTTGTGAATATTGTCAGACTTTTTTTTTTTTTTTCACAACTACTGTGTGTTTTCGGTGCCAATATAAGCAGATCGCTGTATTCAGTATGGCATGAGAGGCAGTAAAACTTCGTAATATTCCGATGTGGGTTGGTTTCACAGTCGCCTTGCAGATGACCTCTTAGTGTTGGCTGGAAGTGTATAGAGTGCCATCCTTCATTGTCCAGCCTGCAGGCAAAGTACTGTGGAGTAAGGTATTGTCAGCGCTGTCAAGGGTTGCTGTATTTGCCTAGTTGACATTTTTTTTTTTTTGCTTTTTTTTTTTCATTTTTTTTTTTTAAACCAGTTTGAAACCTAAATACTGAATTACCATTTTACTGAAAGATGGAGGAACGGAATGAAATTGAAAGAAAGAGGAACTTTAGCTGGTGTTCATGTTTAAATATGAACACTGTGAGGAAGTGTGTCTGCAGTAGACTGTTCTCCAATCTGTGTAAGGGGGCTGTAAATGATGATCACCAGTGTAATCTTTAACAGAGGTATGTGCGTTGGTGTCAGAGAGAGTGAATGAGCACTTTAACTTGAACCACAGTACACGAGGAAATTTTGCAAGGTTGTCTGTTAGTGTTAAGCATTGTATTTTGAGTTATCAACATTTAAAAATCAAGAAAATAACGAAGAAAAACATTCTCTAAAAAAGTTTTTTAAAAAGTTTGTTTTCTTTAATGTCCAAAATAGAAGGCAACCTTATCTGGTGCAAGGTTTCCTTCCTGTACTCTAATGCTGTTTGCAATTGTATTTGTGGTTTTGCTGGAATAACGGAGGATGGGGAGAAGGGGGTTGTTAGCAGGTGTCCACATATTGTTCTTTCTCACATCGTAATGATCTTCTCACATGACATAGATCGTTTCACATGGATATGCTTTGAAGCAGCTAGAATGGGAGTGTTTTACTTGCAGAGAGCTTGTGTGTGGTTTTTTTTTAGTCGATTTATGAACTTGTATGAAGTGCACAGTTTTTGTGTGTGTGTGTGTGTTCATCAGCTGAGACGTGTATATGTTTTTGTTCAAATACAACAGGTAGCCGTAGATGGGACAGGTTCAGGGGGTGTTGGTCTGTTCAAAGAATTCGCTTGTCAGGGGAAACAGATATACCTGAAAAAAATCATCCAAGATTTTTTTTTTTTTTTTTTTTTTTTGGGTCTTTTTTATATGAATCTTTTCTAGATTTAGAACACAGTTAGGGTATATGCAGAAAAAGACAGTACAAGAAAGAACAGTTCAGGAGCATAAATAGGGGTGCAAAGCCCTATTATTTTTTGCTTGATTGAATTTTGTTCGGTCACTCAATTTGTTTTCTGGTGATGAAATAGGTGTCTGAAGAGCCCAATTCAAGAGTAACTGATGTTGGTGAATGATATCATCAAGTCGCCATGCTTAAAGGGGTGTTGCAATGGGTAACTAATGAGAATGCTTGATGTTGGGGTGTGTATGGATGCTGGACAGGCAGGTGGTTTTGAAACAGTGAATGTGCAGAGTGATGATGAAGTTATAGAGGGAGAGTGCCCGATCAAAGCTTTCTAGGGATGTTAGGTCAGGGTCTGCCCTCTATAAATTGCCGATAATATTTTCAAGTGTAGGAGCTAGTCTGTGCAGAAAACTTCCACAAGTAATAAGTGACACTGTTGGGGAATCGAACCCAGTTCTTCCCATCCACAGTCTGCAACGTTAAAATTTTCACCACAGCAGTTATTTATCCAGTCTGTCAATAAAGTCTGTTGCCGGTTTAGGGCTTGATTGATTCAGAAATTGCCAGAGGTTCCTTTGCTCTTATGGAATGTATGTGATGGTTGATCGTCATTATGTGGTGATTACTGTGTTCGCTATGTGGTTGTTGATCTTTCCATCCATTCTTGTTCAGGTCTCATGTTCATGTGATGATTTCAGCATTTATTGAAAGTAGGGATAGACCTATCCAAATCTAGGTTCATTCTATGTTTTAATTCCTGAACAATGCCAAGCCACTTTCAAATCTGCGCTTTTGTGCTTTTCATACTGAGGCAACAGGGACCAATCTGTGGTGAACTTATGTTGGGTTAAGAATGATTTTCACAACATTTTGGAGTCTGTATACCTAAAGTTGTCACAAAGGTCATTTAGATGCGTGATTTGGGCATGTCTAGAGCAGTATTCGCTGCCCATGGGTTTTTTTTTTGTTTGTCATTACCACTCAAGAGTGTGAAAGGAAGTTGCATGTGTATAAAGCTTGGAGTGAACGCTGAACAGAAGGTGATGATGAAACTGGTATGAAATAGAGTACATCTAACCATATATCAGATGAGGAAAGGATAAGTAGTATCATCATCTTTCTCTCTGTTGAATTTCGTTGCGCATATCGAAGGCATTGACCACGTCTGGTTGATCAGTTTGGCTCTGTGTCCGCCTCCTGGTTGTCTGTTGGCCACATGTCATCGCCCATAGTGTCGAACTGTCACTAGAAGCAGGAAAAAAAAGATGGTTTGGGTGTGGGCAAAGGCTACATGAAGGAAAGACTACATGCAGGAGGTGAGCCAACCTGAGCCACAGTGGACAGCAGCAAACAGATTTACATGGTTTGAGAGGGCAGCCCTGTAGCTGACAGCGTGGTGAAGGTGGAAGTGATCGGAGACCTTCCTGAGCGGCAGCTGGGCAGAAAGCAAGGCGAGATGCGTATCCTCTCTCCTCTCATGATCTATGATCCAGCCACACTCAGGCGGCAGATCGGCATCTGGTCTGGCATTTTAGCCTTGACTTGCACAGACATGCTGGTTGCTTCCATTGACTTGTCTCATGCATGCTTATATGCAGGACAGTCAGAAGTTTGCGACCGGGTTGGAGTGCAAAAAATTACGGCGATGACCACCATCGCTGTTGATGTTTGATCAGATTGACAAGAACTGATAATTCACAGATTCCCATACAGGTCACAGAACCACAAACGTCATGGAAAATGCAGGAGCTTCCTCTAGTCCAAGGAGAAGGGGGGGGGGGGGACAAGATTTTGGTGAAAAGTTGAGGGAATTGGCTTATATGCTGAACAGGAACAATAAAGTACAGAAAAAGCCCATGCATGATTAAGATCATGTGAAAGGATTTATTTCACTTTTGTTTGAAAAATCAGACAGTACCCCAAATACTGATAGATACTTTAAGGGCTTTTGGGATGGTGTAGACCTCTGCCAAGATCAAACGGTCCTTTAACTTCAGTCAGACACTAAGGCTGACTTCATTCATTAATCTCTCCAAACCGGTAAAATTATGCATAACAGTTAAGACTCATTGAATCTGTAGCTGATACATGAATAGGCAAGAGTTCTAATCAAGACGGAAACAGTTGAAAATGTGTGCATGTTGTGTGTGTGTGTGTGGGGGGGGGGGGGGGGGGGGGGGGGGGGGGGGGGGGGGGGGGGGGGGGGGGGGGGGTTCTGCCAGTGTTTAAAGGAAGCAAACAACAAAAGTTCCTAGCTCTGACTAATATCCAGAGCTTCACCAAAATTAAATGGTTTTGCAGGAGGGCTGTGTGCCATCTGTGCACCAGTTTTTATCGAAATTGGTTCAGCATTTTTTGCATAACCTTTCTGACAAACAGACCAAGAGACGCTGGTGAAATACCGGTCTCGGCGGAGGTGATAAGATATAGGAAATTCTGGTGTTCTGGCTGTGCTGTCAAGGATACTGCCGAACGCTGCAGTTTTGCTAGGACATTCGCAGAAAACGTTTTTTTAATAGTTTCAGTTTCTTGTGTCGTTTTCAGAGAGAAATTTTGGTTTGGGAATAGTTATACTGAAAATGGTGTATGGATCCTGATTCAGTTCAGAAGTGACCGATTTTTTTTTTTTTTTTTTTTTTTTTTTTTTTTTTGCTGGTAATGCATAACTACTCTATATGCGAGATAATTACTGTAAGGTCTGCGATTTTATATCAATAAAAGCATATTGTGTGTGTTTGTGTATTATATAATCTTTTGTATGTTTAAATAGCATCTTTTGAATTCAGTGGAAAAGTCTTTTGATATTAAGCCCCCCCTTGTAACTTGAATCAGATTGGAGATTTATCCTGCATGTTTTATGACTGCTATCTTACAAGGAAGACAAACACATGCCATGGCATTCGCATATACACACCATTGCGCAAGAAGAAGAATACAGATTTACATTTTATTTGCAAATTTCAGCACACTCAAAATCAAGGTTAAATCGATTTGAACTTTCTATACCGAAGATATGATGGCCCTGCTGTAAACAAAGTATAACACAGAAGAATGGCCCTGCTGTAAACAAAGTATAACACAGAAGAAAATGATGTGATGGAACAGAAGGAATTGTTTCTGTAATCCTGTGTTCAGTGTGCAAGCACTGCACAATGAGTGAACAGCTTGGATACACATCTTGAATGGACAAGGTTAGCAGCTGTATATCCATCCTCAGGAGCAAATACAAAATAAAGAGAGAGAAAGAGGAAAAGGCACACCAGCATTGATTTTACATTTTACATTGTCTGGCATGGGGAAACTGAAGGCTTTTTCAGTATGCGCTGTATTCCAACTTGTGAGAATCACCGTGCTAGAAATTCCTCCATATTAGTTGTTGTCTCTCACTGGTCATAAATACAAGTTCTCCTGTCGCAATCTTACTTTACCGTTGTCCACTGTGTTCTACCATTGTGGATCACGTGCTTGCCTCTTTTCTCTTATCCTGTCTTTTTTTTTCTGCTGGTGACACTTTGTAACAGGTCACTTCTACTTTCACCTGGCACTCTCGGTGGTAAGATTGAGTGTATGAAGTACAGGACATTGGATGGAGTGGACGTCTGTACACAGCTGCTGAGCTCAGCACTGGTGGTGCGGCATGCTATGATTCATTGACAATCCTTTGCTGTTACTTTTGTAACAAAATACTGCACCTCACCTCCATCCTGCTCCACCACCACCACCCCCCCCACCCCCCACCCCCCACCCCTCCAAAAAAAACGTCAAAAAAAAAAAAAAAAGAAAATATGTCAAAGGATTAGTGGCTGCTTAAATATAATTGAGATATATGAGAAGTCATCAGAAATATGCCTAGTGGAAAAAGCAGAAGAAACATCACAAAAGACATTCGCAATTTTGTCACCTTATCAATTGGTTTTGCAGTAGGCTATCCTGATTTATTATTATTATTTTTTTTTTGTAAAACAAAACCACATCCTCCTCCTTAGTTGCCATCATGACATGTGCGAAGTGAAGTGCGATGAGGGGAGGGGGAGGGGGATGGATATGAATTGGTAAATTAATTAGAAATGGCTAAAAGAAAAAAATCCTAATATGTGATGACACGAAATACATGTAACATAAAAATAATGTTACAGGAAAAGTGCAAATGTCTTGGGGAAAACATTATTTGGACTTTCTTTCAACCATTTTAACACATACAGAAGGTCCATAGTGTTTTGTTCATGTTAAATGGAACAAAAGAGAAAACATGTGAGTTGATGCGAGACTCCTTTGTAAGAGTACAGTCTTGAAACTGGCTTTCTGGTAACCTAGAAACATAGCTTGTCTATGTATAAATATACAGAGAGAAATGTAGAAACAATTTAAAACAATCTCATGTTAGAAGAGCTGATTCGCCATTTGTTTCATATAAAGACATTTCCTCCCCCTCATTCCCCCACTTGACTGATATATGCAGGTGCTTACGATGATGTTGCATTTTCAGTACATCAAATAAGAAATAAACCCTGTTTTTTTTCATGAGCATGTATGTTTGTCTTAGGTAGGGGAAGTGGCTATTAAAGACTCATGAAATACCATAAAGAAGCTGATAAGAACATGCATATTCTTGCCTTAAAATTTCCCCCTAGGTCACTCATGAACATTTGTGATTCAAAAGTTTTAGTACAGCATCTAAATAAATTTGGTACCGATACATACTTCTTGATGCGGTTTACTTGGTCATAAAGAACTTGTACCGAACTTTACAAAGTGATTTTCAGATGAAGGAAAAAGACCACAAACACACACGCGCACACACACACACACACACACACACACACACACACACACACACACAAAACAAGCATTTATGTCAGCACATTCTGGCGTTTCATTTCCAGAACTCTTCATTTCAGCAGAATCAACTCAGAATTTTCCAAATCACTGTAAGGAGATGGGACAGATCCTGCCAACAGTGTTTAGATGTTTGATGTAGCTGTTTGGTACAAATGTCAAATGAGGACAGAAATCCAGGTCTTGAAGGCCTAGCTCCTTAAACATCCACTCCCGAGAGTTTCAATTCTTTGTTAGCTCGACAGGATACATACAATGTTTGACAAATAGTAAAAATTACCCTGAAATACGTGTCTTAACAAACTATGCAAGCATTAGACGAGGAACTCAGTGACCTGCACGCTTTACTACGCTTTACATATCAGAAATCGAATGTAAATAAGTTTCATCCTCCATATTCGGAACAAGCCCCATGCCCCATGTGTGTTCCTGTGACAGCATTCAACATGCCATCATGTACATATGCGTTTTACATTGACCAAACTGAGCTGCTCTTTTGTTATGGTTTACCAGTAAGTCATTGTACACACACACACACACACACACACACACACACACACACACACACACACACAATCTACTATAATTCAAGTTCCTTTTCTGATTAACTTCAAAAGAAATATTTAACTACAGACATCCCATAATTTTCAATACAATCAACAAGCCTATGTGCTGCAAGCTATGAAACGAATATTAAAAGCAAAATAATTAAAAAAAAAAAAAAAAAACAATGAAAACAAATTAAATGTGAGAGAGAGAGAAGAAGTAGAAATAGTAGTTGTAGTAGTAATCTTTAGCAGACAAGTCTCATTCCATTCATACTTTAGCCTGGAGCTAATATAACATTCTATAGCACCGCATCCTTAATCCTGTTGTTACCCTGTACAGTGCACTACCAAGCAAAATGAAAACGCATTCCCCATCAATACCAAGTCTCACACGGACTGTCATCCAACGATAATGATCATTAACCAGAACTCGTTTTTTCTTTTGCACTTAAAGAAGGGGGAAGTATACCACATCATTCTTGCCTCGTGTCCTTTCACCGACTTCCGTCAAGTCAAGAAATCTGCGGAACTTTTCCATGCAGCTACCATGTTCAAGTACTGCACATACAAACCTCTGTCCACGGATCTGTAACGATCTTTATTCACTTAGCGATTAATACCTCTACAAAACCAACGTGATTTATGATAAGACATTTGTTTCAGCAATCATTCTAGAAATAGTATACCACTTGACGACTGCTCGTACACGCTAGAATTACCTCCAAACGCAAACCATCATCCACAGCAATTCCACACTGTGCAAAAAAAAAAAAGCAGGATTCCCAGCAAAATTGTTAGGACCTGCGAGAAACAATCATGAATTGAATGACTTGGCTGAACGATGAGGAAAGGAGGGGGGGAGATGGCCATGCCACAAGCTGCACGTGTCGAACTATAAAGTACAACTTACAACCTACACAGATCGGCTATATGACGTAACAACAAACCTGAACAACAACAAAAAACGAAACCTGTAAACTTTCTCTCCTTCTTCTTCCATAGTGCGACCACAATCAACATTCTGATTCTTGTTTGCTATATTGAAAGGGGGCCCACCAGTCAGCGTCAGCGTTAGTGTTTCAAAAAAACAAAAAAAAATTCCCAATTAGCATTGCCAGTCTTGCTGCCACCAAGACACATCATCCGTCCTCAATGGGGTCTCCTCTCACAAGATCCCTCCACAAACATAGCCAGTCTTGCTCCCACTGAGACACTACTCAGACTTTTGCCTTTGGAAGTCCCCTCTCACAGGATCCATTCTTCATTTGAGATCTTGCTTTTTTTTTTTTTTTTTTTCTTTCCTTTTTTTCCGCTTTTCTTTTCCCTTCCCCCCCCCTTTTTTTTTTTTTTTTTTTCTATTAGAGATTTGCTCCGCCATTTCATCTCCCCTGGGCCCCCCAGAGCTAATCCCCGGAATGAAGGTGAGCCAGGAAGAGCCCTTATATTTTACCTACCCCTCCCCCCACCCCTTATCTACATATGAATCAAAAGTTTCTGCTGGCGGCCCCTATATACTCCGACTCGAACTCAAGCTTTTTTGAAGTGTTATTTTGGCCTGTTTTCTTTTTGGAAAACCACACACTGGCCACCCATGCCACTCCTCAAAGAAGGGCTCTGGGAAATCGTAGACACAGGTACCATACTAATTTAACACCACATCAGTCTTAAAAGAAAAATGGCTTGTCGACAAACAACAAAATCAAACTTCCAAGAATTGATCAAAATTAAGACACAGCTCTTCAGAGACTGAAGCTTATCCGTGTCGTCATGATAACCGATTATGACTTCCAGGCTCTCGTTGAGAAAAAGAGACTAAACTCTGAACTACGATCTATTCCCCACCCCCACCCTCTCCTCCCGCCCACCTGCGAAACCCATCTCATTGGCCTAGTCCTCAAAATCACTGACAGAGCAAAACTGACTGCACTCAGAAAAGAAGGGTGGCCTGTCTGAGTATGGTGTATCATTAGCTCCAAACAGACACAAAAGTTGACGCTGTGTGTGTGTGTGTGCGTGTGTATGTGTGTGCGCGCGCGCGCATGCATGTATGCATACGTGTGTGTGTGAGTGTGTGTTCAGGTGTCGCACACTCTATTGATTGTTTTCACTGGGTCATTTGTATCAATACCCATATATCTACGATCATATACACAGTATTTTTAGCACTTTTACAAGCCTTTCAAAACTGCTTCATGATAATGTGGTACATCATAGAAAAAGGTACAAAAAACAAACAAACAAAACAAAACAAAAAAACGGGAAACCGTGTGATAGGTTGTTCCTTTCTTTCTTCTGGTTAACTTTCTAGTTTGATGTCTGAACTTATGCTATGCGAATTGGTAGAGCAAATAATGCTTGTTCGGAATCATAAGCGTGTAACTGTCTCACGTAGGAGTAAAGTTCTCTTTGTTGTTTAGGAAAAAGGCTGGAAGAAATGGACCTCCAGGTGATACAAATCTTCCGATACAGCGCACAGCGTCGTTCAGTAGTCATCACAATCCGCTTTCAAGAGTTCTAGCTGAAAAAGACATCGCACATGATCCTTAAGTCAGCGAACAATGGATGGACGTGTGAAAAGGTCATTGCACGTGATCAAATCATTTTTTGACCTGTACATCAGCAAGGAAGCCAAGCAGGTCACAGATTGCGGCAATTTTCTGTGAGGATAGCTTCCCAGGATCCACGGGACTGGTGACATGGAGAAGTTCAGACGGCAAGTCCATAGAGCGGCGAATCTTCATCAGTTTGGGCACGTGACTCCCGTTGATCTGCAGAGTGACAGAGGTGAACCTGCATGCAGCTTTGTTGACGAAAAAAAAAACGGAGTTCTCTGGACAGCTTCTGACCCCCTGCTATTACCACCACCACCTTAGACCTCCGCATAATGTCAAACACTCCTTCCAAGCGAATCCCTCCCATGACGTCATCATCCATGCGAGTAGCTCTCAGTCCACACACGTCAGTGAGCACTGACACCAGTCCTTGTGCAACGCTGGCGTCTTCTTCAATCTCTTCGTGAAGAATGTGAACATTCCACATTGGTTTTCTGTCTGTTCCTTCTTCTGCCTCCGAACTGGTGCCTTCAGCACTCGAGAAGCTGCTGTCACAGACATTCATGTGATCAAAAACTGCTTTGAAATGCAGCTTGAAGTTTGGAGAACCTCGCTGCAGGGACTGTTTCGCAGCGTGCAGATAGATCTTCTGTACAAACTGCTTGTCGCCAAAGAGTTCCATAGCTTTTTCGTGCTGAGATGTACACTGAAGCAAATCGACGAACACCAAAGCTTCTTCAAACCTGTGCATCTCTACATAGTTCTCAATACAAAGTTTCAAATGCTCTGGATCATTCCCTTTCTGTGGATCCATCTTCTCAATGTCTTGCAGAAAGGCCATGGACGTCTTGTTCTTTCTGATCAGCTGGAATAGTCTGGCTTTGTCTCGCAGCTTACCTGCGGAACTATCATCATCCTGTTGACGGATTCCATCAGAGCTGTGAACGAATGCCAGAGGCCTCCAATGTGGCGTTCATCAATAGGAACAACCTTGCTGTAGCTTTCAGCGGCAGTTTTCAAAGCCATGAGCAGCATTGACTGGCTTTTCTCTGTCAGTCTTTCACTCTCTTTTTTCACACAGACTTTCACGAGCCATGTCTGCAAAGATCAGACCAAGCTGTTCAAAAACATTTATTTTATTGTAATGCCGCAAGCAATGTGGTTTCGACAGTGACCGTTCGAGGTAGTACCTTGCCCGTTCGTATTCTCCCGTACTCCTGTACATCAGTGCTAGGTCATAGGCTGCTGCGGTGTTTTCCCATTCACTGAGTTCCACAGCGCGTGACAGGGAATCAATGGCCTCCTCAACATACGCATCTTCTCTCTTCAAGGATGCCCTCAAGTTTAACGGCGATTTCACAATTTTCCAGACCCTGAATGTTTCCTTGGTGGACTTGTCTGCAGTGCGGTAAGACGTGTCTGAAGGTGGCGTGCACGGGAGGACTTTCCCTTCTGTAGGACGATCCTTGTTCACCTGCGGTAATGCGCCATCTTCAGGATCTGATGCCTCACGCTTTGTCTCTACCTGGTCCTGGCGACTCTGGGATTGCCTGCTCTCAGATGTAGAAATCACGTCCTGGTAACATGGCGGTTCCCTGCTGGCAGATATAGGAGTCACGGCTCTGTGACACTGTGGTTCCCTGCTAGCAGATGTAGAAATCACGTCTTGGTGACGTGACTCTTCACTGTCCGATCTGCGCAACTTGTCATGATCACATTGTAATTGACTATTTGCAGATGTGGAAATCTGGTCCTGGTGACCCCCTGGTTCACAACTGGCAGATCTGGACAACTGAGCTTTAAACTGTTGAAACAGTTCTTCAGAAAGACGATCTGCTCTGTCTCCTGCAGTCAGGTCATTCTGAGACGTACTTTCTGTACGAGCTTTGCATTTCTCTCTACTCGCAAGAGCCTTGAAAGTTAATCCCAGATGATGACGACCCTTGGACGTATCTCTGAGTAAGACAGCTTTCTTCAAGAGATCACAGGACAGGTCGGTTTTTTGAAGATACCGATAGATTTTCCCACATTTCCACAAAACTGAATTGTCATCGCTGTCACATTCCAAAGCCAGGGCACAAGCCTTCTCAACGGACAAATCAGCCTGGTTTTGCAAGATTTCTTTGAGCTCTGTTGATATGGGCATGTTTATCAAAAGGGCTATTTCTGCATAAGCTTTCCCTCTCAAGTTGTTGGATGTGCAGTTTCCGATGATTTCCAAATACAGACCGAGAAACACTTCGAAAGTTATCTCGTCACTTGCCTCTTTGGGTTTCAGAGGAAGCAGTCTCCGACGTGTCAAAGCCAAACCAAATTTCCACAGCCAAAGCTCAGGTCCCACCGCCGCTGAAATCACGTCATTAAACAGGGTCTCGGCGAAGGGATAAAAGCTTGGATCGAAACGCGTGTAACTGTAAGCCAGCTCTGCCCTGGCTTTCACTACAAGATAAGAAAATCCGGGGAGGTCAACCTTCGAGGTCATCAGTTGGTCGACTTGTTCTTGCGCCTCAAATTTGTTGTTCCATGCGCCACAAAATGACCGCTTTGTTGGCGATGGCTACCACGTTGTGGTGCTCGCCTTCGAGCTTCAGAACCATCTCTGCCTGCTCCAAAGGCGCTGGAATGCTGCCCCAATCGAAAAGAGACGTAAGCTAGCAGGTTGCGTGCGCGAGCTGTCTCCACTGGCGTCTGGTACCCCACTGCCAGAGCTGACTGCAGGGCTCGTTTCACTTTGTTCAGCTGATCGTTGGACAGGCTGTCTTGGTTCTGAAGATGAAAGGAGTGGGGAAACTCGTTCAGCTGGCCACAGAACGTCTCAAAGGATTTTTGAAGAGCTTTCCATTTTTGCTCCAGCTGTGACAGCGAGGAATCTGCAACATCCCAATACACGCCAATCAAAAAAAAAAAAAAAATTTTTTTAATGGTTCATATTGCTGTTGTTTATAGCGTAGCCCAGCACAAAAGCGAAAATAATATTGAGAGCAAAGTGAAACGAGACGGAAGAACCAGCCCGATGTGTCGTATCTGTATTATGAAAGCTCGATAACTCCTTGTAGCAACAACACGTAATTGGGGAAACCACCAGCTGAAATACATTAAAAGATTGCATGCTCTCCCTTCCCTTGTCAGTCTCCTGCTTTCAGACTCTCTCTCTCTCTCTCTCTCTCTCTCTCTCTCTCTCTCTCACACACACACACACATGCGCGCGCACGCACGCACGCGCGCGCGCGCGCGCGCGCACACACACACACACACACACACACACACACACACACGCACGCACACACAGAGCTCTACTGGAAGCGTCCATATGTCGCATGTGCCCAGGAAGATGGAATATACCAGCACACACAGGAGCCTAACCTTGTGTTTCATGGAGATGTTCATGCCTTTCCACATATACTTTGATCTGGGCAGTGCTGTGGTTGTCTTTGCTGCCCTTGAGAGGAGTTCTGGTTCAGATACATCACTCATAACAATGGATCCCAGGTAAGTGGGATGAACAGCACAACAGATAACGAACACGATTAATCGTTTAATTTAAAATGACGTCGTCAAAAGTGCGCCAGAAAACTTTGATATTTCATCCGTAACACGTGGTCCGAGTTTCAAACTTTATATTAGTCATAGTATTTCTCTCTCTCTCTCTCTCTCTCTCTCTCTCTCTCGTGTGTGTGTGTGTGTGTCTCGCGCGCGCGCGCGCGCGCGCGCGCGCGCGTGTGTGTGTGTGTGTGTGTGTGTGTTTGAAACAGACTCATTGATAACAAAAGAGAACAATACTTGGGCAATCTCGCATCTCTGTCACAAACCACTGGCCAGCATCAGTCATCACAGGTGGGATAAGTGAACACTCGGGTTACAAAAAAAAAAAAAAATTACTGACTTTGGCAGTCAGATAGATCATCAAGCACCTCCTCAGTCTATTTGAACATGACTGTAATCAACATAAAGACGAGACATAAATCAACCTTCCAACATTTGTCGAAACAGACTAAGCATCCGTAGGTTTAATTTGTGAGCCATAACGATAGCGACTGACACCTTCGAGCGCTCTTAGAGGAGAACAAAGGATAAACAAATAAATAAACCAATCAATGAATAATAAACAAACACCTAAACAGCGGAAAACAGAAATACTACGTTTTTTATGTCTATGTGATTATCAACCGAAATGGAACGCGTTTGTTTTCTTAAAACAAACAAACCAAGAGAAGGGAACAATTTGCCTATTTGATTCATTCGCTGAACGTATCCTGGTCTTATCACGTACAATTCTCATAGAGGTGAGGGAAGGTGTTAAGAAGCAAAAGCCCCCGCCCCCAGTGCGAGGTGGCAAAATTTCTCGCTTGCTTGACGAGTGCCAGCATTTCATAGCACACCCTAACAACAGCGAGCTGGGCGAGGAAAAAGCGAACCCGAGTTCGCTAGACTGTTTTAGGCATGCGAGAAACAAAGTGGCCGACAGTTGTATTGTTACTGTGATTGGTGCACGAAAAGTCGGAACATTGTCTGATTGGTGCAGAAAACGATCTGAACGCTGGCAGGCAGCAGCCAGAAGAGCTTGAAGAAGTAGTCACGTTGTTTGTTTGAATTGTTTGTCTTCCGCTGTGTGTCTACCGAGATGAGTTATCTGCATGTATGGGGCAGTGGTCACTAGAAGGTTTAACACAAGTGCAGTGAAAGTGGAGGCGGTGGGGGAAGAGACGGGGGTGAGACGGGAGGTCAGAGAGTGACAGAAACTCTGTCTGTACTGGGCACGGGCTCAGCAAGCCGTAATTCAAGACCACCTTTCTTTCGAGGCTGAAGTTGTTATTCGAGAGCTTTTCACTGCCAAGAAAAAAAAAAAAAAAAAAAAAAAAAAGCCGGCGTGAAAATTTACAGTACAAACGCATACATACTCTCTCTCTCTCTCTCTCTCTCTCTCTCTCTCTCTCTCTTGCTCACGTACGCACACTCTCAACTCTCTCTCTTACGCACACACACACACACACACACACACACACACACGCACGCACACACACGCACGCACGCACGCACACACACACACACACACACACACACACACACACACACACACGAACACTATCAGAGGGTGATTGGGGTGGGACTCGTTAAAAAAAAGAAAAAAAAAAAAGGGGGGGGGGGGGGGGATAAAAAGGAAAAGCAAACGACTGAGAAGGAACATGCTAATAAAGAGACTTTGTGTAGTCGACAAGGGTGTGTGGACGTCAGATCGCCAATGTGAAGGTGTTTTAAAAACGGCAGAATATCACGGCACAGGTGTACCTGTGTGCCAGCGTGTGTGTGTGTGTGTGTGTGTGTGTGTGTGTGTGCGCGCGCGTGTGCGCGCGCGTGCGTGCGTGCGTGCGTGGGCAGGTGCGGGCTCGTGTGTACGCGCGCGCGTGCGTTTGCGCGCGCGTGCGTGCGTGCATGTGTGTGTGCGTGTGCGTGCGTGCGCGCGAGCGAGTGCGCGCGAGCGCTCTCGCGCGAGCGTTTTTTATAGGCCCCCTTCCGCAGTTCAATGAATGCAAGCATTTGAGCTGTTCGCAGTCCTGTAGCTGAAGTTCCTGGTTACGTATTGAGGCCCTGTGTTCAATGAATGAGTACGAACGATACCGGCAGTGACGTGTGCAATTCTATTGATTTGTGATTCCAAAGTCCCTACACAAGTCAGTGCAAGGAATTTGTATCCCCACCCACCCATCCTCCCCCAACCCCCTCCCCCCCTTCTCTCCCTCAACAGAATGGACAAAACTGACTCGCCTTTTCCTTCCCCACTGACAGGAACTCCATGAGCAGGTCACACGTCTCCAACACAGCGAGCCCCATGCTTCATATATGTATCTATATATGCGCATGTCGATTTTTCTTTTTACATTCAAGTGAGTGAACAAAGTGTTTGCGTAATTATCCTCTGTTATCCATTCCTTAAAAGTGTGTGTGTGTGTGTGTGTGTGTGTGTGTGTGTGTGCGTGCGCGCGCGCGCGCGCGCGTGTGTGTGTGTGTGTGTGTGTGCCTGTCTGTCTATCTGTCTGTCTGTGTGCGCCTGCTTAAAGTCACGCAGCACTGATCCTGTAAGGTGTGGAGAAAGACATTGTTAGGTCCAGAAAGGCCCCGAACATGTCGGCATCTCAGTAACATTGATTGTGACAATGAACAGGACATAGAAGATGTGTACGAATGGTGATTTTGTTCTCGTTAGGAAAAAAAATGTTAAAAAACTGACAGTCTGAACATGAACATGAAAAGATACAATGAAAAGAACAACACACTCACCTTTATCTACCGAGGCATCCATAGTGACAGGGGCCAGGCCACAGAACACAGAGTGCACACTGTAAGAATTGTAATAAATGTAGTTACTGGTCACTTCTCTCACTGTCCAGATGACCAAAAGTCAGTGAGTTTGCAGGAAGGACATGAAAAAAAAAAAATATGCATTACCACATGCTGAATAAGAAGCTTCTGGAGAAAAAAAAAACTAAAACCATCATTGTGCTGGGAACTCAATGACAGCATTTGTCAATCAAGTCACTTCACTGATGATATTTCTCGAAGGTTCTGTTTAGAGACGCACCAAATGCCCAGTCTCTACTCTCTTTCCAAACACTGATCGATCCAGCAAGCTGACTGGTCCGTCAATTTCATGGTCAAAGATCCTTCTTCACTAGGCACTTCGTTAAAAGGTGACTGTGGGAAACCCACAAGGGGAATACGTGTCGATTATGGATTACAGGTTGCGAGTTAAAACACGCCATGCAGAGTACAGTAGAGCACCTATGTGATTTTTTTACCCCACAAAAAAATCCCATTTTGCGGGAAAGGAAGGCTGGATTTCCCAGATATATTTGGAATGACTTAACTAACGGATGTATTTGGAACGACTCAAACGTCGCACAGACGTAGGAAATATTCACTGTGTTGAGACGGTGTCTAGATATACTGCACGCCGTACACAAAGCCAGCCACACGCACGAACACACTGTTAGCTCATTCGCATACCTGACCTTTCACCTTGCTTTATGCGCACGCACTCTGCACACTGTTGCTCTTCAGAGAAGGAGGTCATGGTGACATCAGTACAGAATAAAACTTGGGCAACGATCGGACACAGACAGTTAAAACAATACTGCTTTTGACATTAATGTCGATTGATATCACTATGGATTGCAGTGGAGCGGAAAAAAAGACCCCCAAATCGAGCGCGTAGCGGGATATCACGAGATCTGTCACAGGTTATCGATGTGCTTACGGTCTGTGTAATGGTACGTTGAAGAGGGGGTACGGAGTCACAGGTAATTGAAGTGCTTACGGTCTGTGTAATGGTATGTTGATGAGAGGGTACGGAAGTCACAGGTTATTGAAGTGCTTACGGGTCTGTGTAATACGTTACAGAGGGGGAATGGAAGTGCAGGTGTGAAGCAGTAACAGCACAGTCTTTTCATTGGTCCATAACGAAATAGAGCCACGTCAGAAACGGCTTTTTCCTTTCTTATTGACATTAATCAATGTTGCATCGGAATGACAGGGTTCAATAAAATAGGCCTACTTCTCGTTCGTCTTCTTTTTCTTGTTGTTGTTGTGGTTGATGTTGTTGTTGTTGTTGTTGTTGTTGTTCTTCTTCTTCTTCTTCTTGTCAGGTCATTCTCAAACTAATTTTCTTCCTTGCCGGATAAAAAGAATGCTGACAACACACACACACACACACACACACACACACGCACGCACGCACACCACCACCACCACCACCACCACCACATCACACACACCACACCAAGAAAACGAGTTTCATGATTTGTGTAAAATCGTGCTGCTTGTGGAGAATGAACGGATGACATGACTTTAGAGATAACAATGACAACAACAATAATTATGATACTAACAATTTTAAATGTAGCGGCAAGTGACAATTTATAGTTTAACGAAAGAATCCTTGGGTAATTTCCTTGCGTGTGCATATGTGTGTGTGTGTGTGTGTGTGTGTGTGTGTGTGTGTGTGTGTGCGTGCGTGCGTGCGTGCGTGCGTGCGTGCGCGTGCGTGCGTGCGTGCGTGCGTGCGTGCGTGCGTGCGTGCGTGTGTGTGTGTGTGTGTGTGTGTGTAATTAATTCAATTGAAGAGTAGTGCCCTAATTTTTCATATCAGATGGATGGCTGTGATGGTGTGGACTGATAGAGGGTGCAGGCGAAGACAGAGAGATGGTGGTAGGTTCGGTAACCAAGGGACAGCAGCCAGCGAAAGAGAACGCAGAGAGGAACGGAATGGAGTTCCTTCCCTTTCATTTCGCTTCCAGAGCCCCCGGAACACAATTATACCATCATCTCAGCAACCCGGTGCCGCAGACAAAAACCACCCTCGCGAGGCCGAGACTGTCGGAAATTTGTGCTTTCTGTTGCAGCTTCCGTGTTGTCTAGCTCGCCGTTCGTTCAACGTATTCAAACACATCAGCTATTGATGAAAACCTCAGAACCCAGGCAATGACATGAAGTATGTCGCTTTTGAGAATTTTGTGGTCATATAAATCATTCGCGGTTGAAGCCAGAGAATGAACCTACTTTTACGAGTTTCTACCGTAATTTTTCCCCACTGCGATAACAGATATCAAACAGCATGAAATACTTTTATAATGAATGAATAGTAGGCACTCTACACTTTTCATACATGTAAGTTAGTTTAGAGGGAAAAAAGTAT
>JADBJO010002228.1:87500-120000 GCA_016801955.1 Conus betulinus
CCCTCTTTCAGCTTTTTTTTTTTTAAACACTGATTATTCTTTTTGCATTTCCCAGCTGATTTGGGGCAGGCTGTGACTAAACTGAAAAATGTCGCTCTTCTGTTCAACCCGTAGTGGACTGATGGCCTTGAGTATATTGTAGGCTACCCCATTAGGAAGACGTAATCAGGAATCGACCAGAGGGCGCTCAAACACACACACACACACACACACACACACACACACACACACACACACACACACACACACACACACACACACGCGCGCGCGCACGCGCACGCACACACACAGTGGAACGTAATTACATATGACCCACATCGAAAAGCGAACACTGGCTGCTAGAATTGAACGCGAGAAACAGTACAGTTCACTGCTATTACCCACGGCGGGTGGGTTACTGCTAATTCCTCATGGGGACTTGTCACGTTTTTCATCCACTGCAACATTTTGTGAGTGTGCCCCTCCCTTCCCCGTCCCCACTTCTTATCCTCTTCCACCCCCACCCCCACCCGCAACCCGCTTGTCCACATTTTTTTTTTTCCATTTGTGACATATCTTGAGATTATAACATTGAGACTTGTAACAGGTCAGCTGTGATAGCTGGCGAATCGCTGAAACAACCCCCTCTGCAATTTTTTTTTTTTTTTCTTTTTGTTTCTTTATGCCACTAATTTTTGTAGCATAATATGTGATACATACACATTTAGCTGGCCAACTTTTTTATTTTGAAGGACAGTATAAAGAAACCGAAAGTCTGGTATGAATAGACAACAGGTTTTTTTACTTTTTTTTTTTCCTAGTCTTGGACTGGTTTTTGATTATGCGCACGCGTGCGCGCGCACGTGTGTATGTGTGTGTGTGTGTGTGTGTGTGTGTGTGTGTGTGTGTGTGTGTGTGTGTGTGTGTGTGTGCGTATGTGCGTGCGTGTGCGCGCGCGCGTGTGTGTGTGTATGTGTGTGTGCGCAAACGCTTTCAGCCACAGTATAACGTGAGAGATCTTGCATTAAGAATTCTCATCTCAATTCAGATAGTTTCTCTTCCAGAATGTTGCCAGTTGCAGGTCTGATTTAGATGGTTAAACTTCAATGGACATTGATCTTCAAACCTTTCCTCCCAACATCATTATGCGTGACTCATAGGGGAATAACTACTTTATGTTGAAGTTTGGAACATGATGTTTAAGCATGTAAACTAAAGACACTACGTGACAGAACAAAAGATTATGGGTGAATGGACAGGATAGGAATATATTTTACATTTGTATCCTTTAACTACATGGCTGCGTGAGAGTTGTTGCCCTTTTGAACACGCATACACCAGAGTAACAGCTGATTTTCCATTCGACCACTCTGCTATAAGAACCGTCCCACAGACAGCAAAAAAAAAAAAAAAAAAAAAAAAAAAAAAGAGCCAATCAACACGTTCCGCAGATAAAACTGAAAGGAAACCCAATGTCTAGCACACTGTTTTGCCCTCTGCATGGCCAGTTACAGAACTACATGCTCGCGCCACGCCCTCCACGTGTAGTCTCCACCTATCAACCCTCCTCCTTTCACACCAGTGCGAGATGAATGTACACAGACCATATCACGCAACTGTCAGTTAAGTTGCTCACCCGTTAAAAAAAATCCGTTAGAAACGCCCACTTTGTGTGTGCAAGCGTTAACAGACCTGTGACCAGGGAAGCCATTGGCTCGAAGCCAGTCTTTGACTTTGACTGACAGAGAGAAGAGAGTGGCTCAACAGGATTCCATGGCCCTGCCGTTGGCTCTCATTGGTCAGAATTCATGAGTGTCATGGCTGAAGCTCAGATTATCTCACACAAGAAATTTGGATTATGTGTTTGTCATGACTGACAGAAATCTTGTATTTTACCCACAAAACGTTGGTCATCATAAGTGTAGATGTTCTGAAATGAGTTGTGTTGGACGTTCAAACTCATGAAGAAGATGGTTGGAAAGCAATGATATATCCCCCCCCCCCCCCCCCCCCCCCCCCCCCCCCCAAAAAAAAAAAAAAAAAAAAGGAAATGAAATAAAATATGCGGGGTCAGTAATGATAATAATGATAAGAAAATGAGCAGAATACCACTATTAATACTATTAACATTAAGAATGATGGTAGAATGATTATAACATTATAATGCTGGCAAAGATGATAATTGTAATTGTAATGATAATAGTATTGATGCTGATAGTGGAAAAAGAAGAAGGGTTATAAGGCAGTTTGATAATAATTTATGGATGTAGTGGGAATAGGAACTATGATGATGATGATTATGATGAAAGTAGTGAAAGAAGAAGAGGAAGAAGGAAGGGGAGGGGGAGGAAAGGAAGAAGAAGGAGGAATAAAGATCATGGAAAAGATCGAAACTAAGAAATATACTAATATTTATAATAACGATTATGAACATAATCATGAAAATGATAATGATACAGGAAACGGGAATGACAGTAAGATGAAATCTAAGAAATATACTAATGCATTATGATAATATTAATTAATTGTAGTAATCATAATGGCAGTGATAGTTATGATGATATTGACAACAGTGATAAAGATGATAAAGATGATAATAATAATGATGATGATGATGACGTTAAAAATGATGGTAATTGGAATAATAATGAAGAGTTTTACCAGAACTACAACTACTGCCTATGATAATGATTGGATTAATGATAATATGACAATATTAATAGTGATTATACTTCTAATGGTAGGAAGAATAGTAATGAAAATGGCAACAACATTGAAAATGATGATGATGATGATGAAAGTAATGATAATGATAATGATGATGACAATGATAACAAAGGTAATAATGCCTGTTATAGCAGTAGTAACACTAAACAGTTGGTGGAAAGGAACAGAAACGATCAATGAGTAAAACGTTAACAATACTATTGGAACAGGAGAAAAAGAAAGAAGGGAGGGGACACACACACACACACACACACACACACACACACACACACACACACACACACACACACGCACACACAGAGAGAGAGAGAGAGAGAGAGAGAGAGAGAGAATATTTGTAAAAGAGAGTGTGTATGTATTTGAAAGAAAACCAGAGTTAGAACGGAGGTGCACAGATATACGAGTGTTATAGTTTGATGAAGCAAATTGAGATAGTGAATGGAGAGTAAAAAGGAAGACAGCTGGGAAGGAACACATACATGAAGTAAATAGCGAAGAGTATGGTAATGTGTCTGTGGATATAGTTCTGTGGGGTGGGGGGTGGGGGGAGGTGTTGTGGGGTGGATAGGCACATGCTACTTTGGGATGTTGATGCCAAGTGGACAGAGGGTCCCCAGTCTGGCATTTAAGATGAGATTCCTACTAGAGCGCCAGGACTTTGACATGAAAGATATTGTGTTGGGGATGGTTGAAGTGTAGAGTGACTGTTTGGACTGCTGATGCTGGATGTCAGCCAGGTGTTCAGAGATGTGCGTCTCACGTGGTGTGGGATGTCTCGTCTACAACGTAGATCTTACCACACAGTTCACTTTGGACAGCATACACGATGCTGCGGCTCTGACAAGAGAATGCACATGTAATGTTGATAGAGCGCTTAGGGCATGTAGGATGGTGTCTGGTTTGGTGAGAGGACAGTACTGATTTTGAAACTGGAATATTTTTTTTCAGATGAAAATGAAAAACGTTTGCACGACAAAAACACAAAACAGAAATCAATAATCTTTTCAGAGTGAAAAAACAAATGCAAGTGGAATTTTCCAAACGATATGAAACTACCATGTTTTAATGTAGAGAAAGTGTCGTTGTTATTATCAAAAGTCCAAGCACATTTAGGAAAAGATAGACATTTGTAAAAGTCAGTTCACTATCATCTGTTGATTATTTTAGTGACAATATGGAATGTATTTTTTTAATGGAAAAAAAATTATTGTCTTCAGCCATCAATAGTACTGATTGTGTAAGAAGCAGAGTGTTCGTGTTTTTAGTGTGTGTGTGTGCGTGTGCGTGTGTGTGTGTGTGTGTGTGTGTGTGTGTGTGTGTGTGTGTGTGTGTGTGTGTGTGTGTGTGTGTGTGTGTGTGTGTGTGTGTGTGTGTGAGAGAGAGAGAATGTGTGTGTGTGTGTGTGTGTTGTGTGTGTGTGTGTGTGTGTGCGCGCGCGTGTTGAAGACAACAGACAGACAGGAAAAGACGAAGAAGAGAGATATCTGGAGATATGATAATGGTAACATGACATCGGAGCTGATGATCATTCACTTTATTTTCATTGTACCATATAACTAAATGCATTTTCATAATGTAGTTGTTCACGAATGTGACTGATCTAGAGAGAGAGGGGGGGGGGGGGGGGGGGGGGGGGGGGGGGGGGGAGGGGGGGAGAAACGGGGTGAGGTATATCTTAACTCATTCATCAAATGTTTACAAGTTCTCTTCTTCTCTTCTTTTCTCTCTCTCTCTCCCTCTCTCTCTCTCTCTCTCTCTCTCTCTCTCTCTCTCTCTCTCTCTCTCTCTCTCGTGTTAATCGATTTCTGAATGCTTTTCTCACTAGATGTGCCGCTCCCACAACTGGAACAGAAGTTGAAAGCACTGCGCAAGTCCTTCCAACTTTCCATGCTCAGCTCCACGACATTCCACACTCCTTTCAGCTGCAAAACCAGGAGAACCCCAGCGCCAGCGGACTGCGATATCTGAAAAGCACCCTGGAATCCGCCCTGACCGTAGGATACAACACGCCACTGGAAACAGCCAGGGGCCCGCAACTTGCTTGCCTACCTCCACTTTCATTTTGGGGAACGGGCCGAAGCCTTGGATCAGACGGAGCTTGTCTGAGCCTGGAGGATCAACAGCACAACCTGGTTTCACTAGCTAACAAAGCCGTCATCCTGTGGCACTTTGGCCAGCGAACTAAAGCGGAGGAGCAAGTCCAACGACTAGGCCGAATGAAACTCGAAATGCCCGAGTTTCCTCACCTCCTGGTCCACGCCAAAGCGGAGCTTGCTTTCAGCTACACGCGTTGCCTGCCAGACTGCTACCCACTCGCCCGAGACTTGTTCTCAGAAGTCATCCCACAGGCTGCAGAGCCTGAGGCGTGGCTGTGGAAGTTTGGCCTGGCTTTCACACGTCGCCGTATGCTTCGCCCTAACCTAGTTCCGGGCGCAAACGATCAAGGAGACTACTTAGAGGTTCTGCGTCTGTTCATGGACGTTTGTGAAAGGGTGCCGGCTCAGCAGCCTGGTGGCTAAGACCTATGCGGAGCTGGCCCTTCTGTTGTTTATGCCCAGCTCTGCAGATCTCAAAGACTGTTACAGGAAGAATCAGGCCTGACAGTTCTCCAAGCCTGTGAGTGCGCTCTGGAGTTCGATGGAAACGATCACTCGGTCTTGTGGAAGTGTGGGAAGATGTACCGGTACCTTCGTGACAGGGAAAAATCCTGTGCGCTGTTGGAGAGGGCAGTGGCTATTCGGCCTTCCTCCAAGGCGTATCACAACCTGGGGCTAACCTACAAAACCATGGCTCTGAATGAAGCCCGAAAGAAAACTGACGCTGCTGGTAGCAGTGACAGCAAAGAGCGAACAGACAGTGCAGCTTCCACAGCCGAGGTCCATGAAGCACGTGCAGAAAGTGATCAGTCAAGAAACAGTGACAGGGAAGGATCCACAAAGAGCGACATGTCTGCTTCAAACAGTGACAGCAAAGAGTGTACAGACAGTGCAGTTTCCACGCCCCCTATCAGTGAAGCATGTACAGCAAGTGACCTGTCGAGAACTAGAGGCAGGGAGGAATCCACAAAGAGTGACACGTGTCCAAGCAACGACAAGAATGCGTCTACAGGAAGTGACATGCCTACAGATGGTACCCAAGAAATGTGTACGGAAATTGACAAGTCTTCAAACAATAGGAAATTCACGTCTACGAAGAATGACACGTCTACAAACAACTGTGAAATATTGGCAGAGACTGGCATGTCTACAAACTGCAGCGGAGAATTGTCCGCAGAGAGTGGATTATCTACAGACCACAATAGAGTAGTGTGCACAGAGAGAAGTATGTCTACAAACTGCAGCAGAGAAGTGTCCACAGAGAATGGATTATCTACAGACCACAACAGAGTAGTGTGTACAGAGAGAGTATGTCTACAAACTGCAGCAGAGAATTGTCCACAGAGAATGGATTATCTACAGACCACAAAAGAGAGTAGTGTGTACAGAGAGAAGTATGTCTACAAACTTTAGCAGAGAAGTGTCCACGGATTGGCATCTCTTTAAACTACAACCATGAAGTGTCTACAGAGACTGCATGGTTATGAACTGCAGCGGAGAAGTATCTACAGAGATTGGCGTTTCTTCACACTGTAAATGTGAAATGTCAAAAGAGCGTTGCAGACCTTCTGAATACGACCGTGAAGTGTCGACAGAGAGTGGCGTGTGTCCTGCCTACAACAGAGAAGCGTCTACAGAGAGTGGCATATCTATAAACTATAACCGTGAAGTGTCTACAGAGAGTGGCATATCTATAAACTATAACCTTGAAGTGTCTACAGAGAGTGGCATATCTATAAACTTTAACCGTGAAGTGTCTACAGAGAGCGGCATATCTACAAACTATAATCGCGAGTTGTCTACAGCGAGTGGCATATGTACAAACTATAATCGTGAAGTGTCTACAGAGAGTGGAATGCTAGACTACAACAGTGTACCTTCTGCAGAGAGTGGCATATCTACAAACTACAAAGGGCCTTTGAAGATGGATACGTGTATCAGTTGTAATAGTCAAGACTCAAAGAGTCGGTGTCATAGCAATCAGGCGGATAGCAATCCCATCAGTGACGAAGTGTCAGCGTACCCTTTTCCCTCACTATGAAAAACAGATTTCCAGAAGGAGGGACCTCGAGACAGAATGCTGCAAGTCTTCAGTACAGTCTTGCTGTAGTTTCACATCACCCACATCGACACGCTTTCCTGAAAATCATGTATCTACCACACCTTTGGGAAACGGCGGTGAGTCTTCAGGAATGTCCCAGAAGGAAACCTTCAGAGTCTGGAAAGTTGCGAAGAGCCCCTCGGAACTGTTGACAAAACTCTCCAAGGAAGGTCCGTTCGTTACTGAAACCATTGAAGCTCTGGACAAGGCTGCAGGGATCAGTCAATGGGTCAATCAGCCGCCGTGTATGACCTGGCTCTCGTTTACAGAAACATTGGAGAGCTGGGGAAAAGCGAAACAACTCCTCGAGAAAACTATTGTCTAAAGAGAAGATGGGAATGTTCGATCAGATCAGGTTTTATGATCAACTTGGGATCGTGCTGAAAGAAATGGCAGAGGACACGTCCTGTGAAGGGACGAAGACGGAGCTGCTAGAGAACAGTCAATCCATGCATTTAATGGCTCTGAAATGTGCTGTGGAAAACTACACCCGGAATCCCGCCATCATGGAAAACATTGGCTCCATTTGGAATTCATTCCATGCGCTGTTAGAAGCCGTGGAAAGGAATGAGCAGGACTCGGCGGTGAAACTTCAAGAGAAGGCTTCACTCTTCCGTCTGATCAAACGACATAAGCAGTCTCTGGCACTCTTACGTGACATTGAGAGGCTAGACCCACAAAAGTGCAACGACCCGGAGTATCTGAAACTGTGCATCGAGAACTACGTAGAAATGCAGCAGTATGATGAAGCGCTGGTGTTTGTGGAGCTGCTGCAGTGCACAACCCAGAACAATAGAACCATAGAGCTGTTCGATGATGAGCGCTTCCTGCCCAGGGTTCTCTTTCAGGGCGGCTAAACAGGCCGTCCAGCGAGGTTCTCCCCACTGCAGATCGCATTTCAGAACCCTCTTCTCTAGCATGGTCAAACCCGACAGCAGCAGCAGCACCACCACCACCAGTGCAGAAGACACAGACGAAGGCGGCGAGGGAAACATCAGCAAACCGAAGTGGGATGTCCACATCCTTCACGAAGAGACAGAAGAAGACACTGACGTCGCCGAGCAGCTGGTGTCAGTGCTCACGGACGTGTGTGGACTGGCTGTGACCCGCATGGATGATGACGTCATTGCAGGGATTCAGATGGAAGGTGTGTTTGACGTCATGCGGAAGTCCAAGGTGGTGGTGGTGATGATGACGGGGGACCAGAAAACCTCCGGGAAACTCCGATTCTTCATCAGCATGGCGGCGCGCAGGCCCACCTCTGTCGTTCTGCTGGTCAACGGGAGTCACGTGCCCAAACTGATGAAGTCGCACCGCTCCATGGCCTTGCCGCGTGATATCCTCCACGTCACTGATGGGACGGACTCACCTCAATGTTCCCCTCAAAAGGTGGCTGCTGTTTGCACTCTGTTCGGATTTCTCATTGATATTGGAATTGATTAGTCGCAATTTAAAGCGGGTGGGGGGGGGGGGGGGGGGGTGGTTTGGGAATGAAAGACATTTCAGTAACCAAGAATGCTTTACACCTCAAACTCTCTCCCCCCCCCCCCCCCTCCCCCGCCCCCTTTTTTTTTCTTTTTTTCCCCTTTTTTTTTTTTCTTTCTTTTTTTTTTTTTTTTTTGGTGTTGTTGCTTTCTATGTTAGTGATGATAGCTTTTATGTTGGTGATGATAGTTTAATGGTAAAACTTAACTGTCTTAATGTCTGCAATAATTAATGTGTGTGATGAGAACGTTTTAATAACCGAATTCAGTCGTTTAGCGTTTGTCAATTCATTGCAAATAGTGCCTCTCCCCCTCGCCCGCTCCTCACAAACACAACGCGCGCGCGCGCGCGCACACACACACACACACACACACACACACACACACACACACACACACACACACACACACACACACTGGCTGTTTCATATGGTGGTCTTTCTTCTTTTAGTCAACTAAATCGTTTCCTGCCTAATTCTGCGATACCCATATGGTTGTCTGATACAGTGTGTCACCCGTGTAACACTCATTTATTTCTGTTGTGGAAATGGAGCACTCGTTGCGTACTTGAGATGTGTAGTCTACAGAACAGAACGAGACATTGCAAACGCTCTAGCCTGTGCCAGAACTGCAAAGTATACAGTTTTGTGTTTTGTTGTATCATAATGCATTGTATTATACGGTACTGTATAGTGTGGCACTAAATTGCCTTGCCTTATGCTGCGTTGTATCATGTATGGCGTCGAGTTATGTTGTACTGTGTGGTGCCATGTTGTGTCAAGCCACACTGTGTTGTCTTGCATTGGATCCCACTGCATCGTATCGCGTCGCCTTGTATTTCATTGTGTTGTAATGTGTTGCATTGCATCATATTGCGTTGCATTGTTATTACGTTGTGTTGTAATGCGTTGTATTGCATGGTATTGCATTGCCTTGTAATACAGTGCGTTTTGATGTGTCGGATTGCGTCATGATGCGTTGCATTGTATTGCATTGTATGGTATTGTGTTGCATTGCATAGTATTGTGTGTTGCATTGTATGGTATTGTGTGTTGCATATTATGGTATTGTAGGTTGCATTGTATATGGGTTGCATTGCGTTTGTATCAATTGCATAGTATAGTATTGTGTTGCATTGTATACATTGCATGGTATTATTGTGTTGCATTGCATTGTATTGTATTGTGCATTGCATTGTATTACATTGCATAGTATTATGTGTGTTGTATTGTTGTTGTATTGTATTTGCGTTGTATGGTATTATGTATTGTATTATGGGTTGTATTGTATTATTGTATTGCATTGTGTTGTGTTGTATTACATTGTATGGTATGTGTTGCATTGCACCGTATTATATCGTGTTGTATTGTATTACATTGTATGGTATTGTGTGTTGCATTGTATTACATTGTATGGTATTGTGTTGTGGTAATGTATCATTGCATTGTATTATATTGTATGGTATTGTGTTGCGTTGCATGTATTGTGTGGCATTATGTTTGCATTGTATTACATTGTATGGTATTGTGTTGCACTGTATTACATTGTGTTGGTATGTGTTGTTGTGTATTACATCGTATGGTTTTATGCATTGCAATGTATTGTATTGCATTGTGTGCATTTTATTACATTTGTATGGTATTGTTTAGCATTGTATTACATTGTATGGTATTATGTTGCATTGTATTACATTGTATGGCATTATGTTGCATTCTATTACATTGTATGGTATTGTGTTGCATTGTATTACATTGTATGGTTTTATGTTGCATTGTATTGTATTGCTTTTTTTATTGCATTGTATGCCATTGTATTGCATTCTATTACATTGTATGACACTATGTGCATTGTACATTACATTGTATGGTATTGTATTGCATTCTATTACATTGTATGGTATTGTGTTGCATTCTATTAAGTTGTATGGCATTGTGTGTTGCATTGTATTACATTGTATGGAACGATGTTGCATTGTATTACATTGTATGTGTAATGTATTATCTTGCATTGTATTACATTCTATGGTATGTATTGTTGCATACATTGTTTACATTGTATTACATTATGTTGCATTATATTTACAGTATATGGTAATATGTTGCATTGTATTACATTGTTTGGTATTATGTTGCATTGTATTACATTGTATGGTATTATGTTGCATTGTATTACATTGTATGGTAATATATTGCATTGTATTACATTATATGGTAATATGTTGCATTGCATTACATTGTACGGTATTATGTTGCATTGTATTGTTTGGTATTGTGTTGCATTCTATTATATTATAATTATGGTATTGTGTTGCATTGTACTGCATTGTATGGTAATATGTTGCATTGTATTACATTCTGTGGTATTGCGTTGCATTGTATTGTATTGCATGGTATTATGTTGCATTCCATTATATTGTATGGTATTGTGTTGCATTGTATTACATTGTATCTCCTTCCTGTATTGTGTTGCATTGTGTTGCGTTGTATAGCACTATATGATATTGTCTTGTTTTGCATTTATGGTATTGTGTTGTATTGTATTGTGTTGTATTGTGTTGTGTTGTGTTGCATTCTATGGTAATCTGTTGCATTGTATTGCATTATATGGTGTTCTCTTGTATTGTATTTATGGTATTGTATTGTATTGTATTTATGATATTGTGTGTGATTGTATTGAATTGTATGGTATTGTGTTGTATTGTATTGCATTGTAATGTATTGTATTGTGTTGAATTGTATGGTACTGTGTTGTATTGCATAGCGTAGTATTATATTGTGTTGCTTTGTATTGCATTGTATTGTAATGCATTCCATTGTCTTGTTCTGCACTTCCATGCCATGCCCACCACTTCCCCGTCCTGTCCTGTCCTGTCCTGTACTGTCCTGTCCTGTCCTGCCCTGCCCTGTCCTCTTCTGTACTGTCCTGTACTGTCCTATTCTGCACTGTCCTGTTCTTCCTGTTCTGGAAGTCCTTCCTGGCTTGTTCTGCCCAGTATTTTCTGTCCCGTCCTGTTTTTCTGTCCTCTCCTTCCTGTCCCGTCCTCCTTCCTGTCATGTTCTTCCCTTTCTGTCCCTGTCCTCACTATCTCTTTTCCTTCCTCTGGCTATCATGCCTGTTCTTCCTTCCTCTCCTCTCCTTCCTGTCCTGTCTCCTCTCCTTCCTGTCCTGTCCTCTCCTTCCTGTCCTGTCTCTCCTTCCTGTCCCGTCCTCTCCTTCCTCTCCTCTCCTTCCTGTTCCGTCCTCCGTCCTCCTCATCTTTTCCTGTCCTGGCCACTGTCTCTTTTCCTTCCTGGCCATCCGGTCCTGTTCTCCCTGTTCCGCAATGTCCTTCGTGTCCTGCTTTGTCCTGCTTTTCATGCCCTGTTTCGTCCTCCTTGCTCTGTCCTGTCTTTTTCATATCATTTATTTGTTGTAATATGTTTGCGCTGGTATTGCTTTTTGTACTCCCAGCTCTTATAGAGCAGGGACTACTTTAGAATGGGAACGAAGAAATGCTGTGTGTGTGTGTGTGTGTGTGTGTGTGTGTGTGTGTGTGTGTGTGTGTGTTTGTCAAAATGTGTTCCACTCGCTCCAGGCAAAACTAATGGGCCGATCTTTCTGAAAATTTGTAGATGTGTTCATTATGGGTCACGGATGATGCCCGATGTTTTTATTTTACCGTTATATCCGTTTACTAACAGCTATAACGTCCCATAACGGCTTTTTTTCTTCTTTATAGAATATCTCAGAAAGTACTTGGTCAAACTTTCTGAAAATTTGTAGGTATGTTCATTACGGGTCACGGATGATGGCCGATGTGTACCAGAATAGCCTTACTAACGGCTATAACGGCCCAAAACGGTTTTTCCTCTTTATGAAATACCTCACGCGTACTCAAGATAGACTGGAAGTACTTCTTGTGCTTTGCATCTTTTTTTTTCTTTGTTTGTTTGTTTGTTTATTTGTTTGCTTTTTGTAATCCCAGTTCTAATAGAATAGGGAGTAGTTTACAATGGGAATGAAGAAATGCTCTGTGGTGTGTGTGTGTGTGTGTGTGTGTGTGTGTGTGTGTGTGTGTGTGTGTGTGTGCCGTCCGTCCGTCTGTGGTCAAAATGTGTTCCACTCGCTCCAGACAAAACTACTGGGCCGATCTCTCTGAAAATTTGTAGGCATGTTCATTATGGGTCACGGATGATGCCCGATGTGTTGTTTTACCGTTTTAGTCGTTACTAACGGCCGTAACGACCCATAACGGTTTTTCATCTTTATAGAATACCTTAGAAAGTACTTGCCGATCTTTCTCTGAAAATTTGAAGGTATGTTCATTGTGGATCACGGATGATGCCAGAAGTTTTATTTTACCGTTATAGCCGTTACTAATGGCTATAACGGGTAAAATAAAACAGCTATGACGGCCCATAACAGTTTTCTTCTTTATGGAAAATCTCAGAAAGTATTTGGCCGATCTTTTTGAAAAATTTGAAGGTATGTTCATTATGGGTCACAGATGATGGCCCATTTTTACCAGAATAGCCGTTACTAACGGCTGTAACGGCCCAAAACGGTTTTTTCCTCTTTTTGGAATATCACACGCTTATTCAAGATAAACTGGAAGTATGTTTATATGCTTTGCATTTTTTTTAATGTATGCTTGCATATTTATAATCAAAGCGTATATATTATAGGTTCACTGTTTATTGTGCACTCCATAAACGTCTTATTGTTTTGAGTTGTTTTTTTTTATTTTTTGTTGTACTTCCAGGTCTTATAGAACAGGGAGTACTTTACAATGGGAACGAAGAAATGCTGTCTATGTGTCTGTCTGTGCGTCTGCCCATCCGTGGTCAAAATGTGTTCCACTCGCCCCTGCCAAAACTTCTGGGCTGATCTTTGCGAAAATTTGTAGGTATATTCATTGTGGGTCACGGATAATGCCCAATGTTTTTATTTTACCGCTATAGCCGTTACTAACGGCTGTAACGGCCTTTAACGTTTTTTTCTTCTCTATGGATATCTCAGAAAGTACTTGGCCAATCTGTCTGAAAATTTGTAGGTGTGTTCATTATGGGTTACGGATGATGCTGGATGTTTTATTTGACCGTTATAGCCGCTACTAGCAGCAGCTATAACGGCTCAAAACGGTTTTTTTTCTTCCGTTACTAACGGCAATAACGGCCCAAAACGATTTTTTTTTCTTCTTTATGGAATATGTTCATTATGGGTCACGGATGATGCCCGCTGTTTTATTTTACCGTTATAGCCGTTATTAATGGCTATAACAGCCGAAAACGGTTTTTTTTCTTCCGTCCGTTAACGGCTATAACGGCCCCAAACAGTTTTTTATTCTTTATGGAATATTTCAAAAAGTACCTGGCCGATCTTTCTGAAAATTTGTAGGCATGTTTCTAATGGGTCACGGATGATTCCCGATATTTAATTTTCACCAGAACAGCCGTTACTAACGGCTATAACGGCCCATAACAGTTTTTTTCCTCTTTAGGGAAAATCTCAGAAAGTACTTGGCGGATCTTTCTGAAAATTTGAAGGTATGTTCATTATGGGTCACGGATGATGCCCTATGTTTTTTTTTTACGTTACACCGGCCGTTACTAACGGCTATAACGGCCCCTAACAGTTTTTCTCTTTATGGAATATCTCACGCGTATTCAAGATAAACCGGGAGTACGTTTATATGCTTTGCATGTTGTTTTGTTTTGTTTTTTTTTTGTTTCTATACACCGCTCTTGCGTGATTTAGCTGAGAAGAGACAGACTGGAAGAACAGGCTCTGCCTAAAGTCTCAGCCTCTCTTTTTTTTTTCTCTCCCCCTCGTCTGGCTCCCAGCAAGACGTATTTTGGCCGCTCCAGTAAATTTCTCCTTTGTATTAACTGTAAATCGTCCAGCATACCTGTTGAAGGTCTTCCCTCTACTTTAGAAGCGACAGTCAATGCTGCACTGGAAGAAATGACATTGCCCTCGTACAAAATAGAGGGCAGAGGAAAAGAAACGGTCGTCATCCTACCTTTGACTACAACTACCTAACAGCCCCCTCTCTCACTAACCCATGACCGCAACATCGCGTATCGCCGTAAATTCCCGTCACAGCTAAACAGGGATTGGCACAGAGCAGAGATCTACAGAGCAAGTCAAAAGAAGAAGGCGATTTGAAAACATATCTTCTCCATCCAGTTTAGTTTTGCGGACACCACCAAGTTTACTTTACCGTGTGGACAGAACGAGCGACAGCCTATTGCATGTGGTGACTTTTTTTTACGTGTGACAACCATCTCCCTTCGTCTGGAACTCAGCCTGCGACGGAAATACGGCACAGCGACGAGCAAAAAAGAGATCGACATGGAGCCACTTGACAAAGAATCGTGACAGTGGCACACGAGAAAGTGTCGATGCTGACTTTGGGGTCAGTGAAGCCATGTGCTGATCAAGACTGTGTTAATGAGTTGTGTGATGTGGTTTGTAACAGGACCGCCCGCCAGTAAGAGCACAGATTACACAATGCAAAACTGAAGACACTGTGACAACTGGCTGTGATTATGATTCACAGAATAGAGATGAAACAAAGACGTTTTGCAGGTGAATGAACAAGAGAACGACCCTCCAGAGAATGTGATAATCTTTGACATTATGTCGTATCTACATGAAAATGGTGAGATGGACAGCGGTCTTTCTACAACCAGACAAAATGTGTAATTGCCCCCACCAGCAATTCAACTGTGCAGAACGGAAATCTTGATGACTGGGGATCAAGTTTTGGCAGTCACAAAGACAGTCACATCAGTGTTCGATGTTTAAAAAAACTGCTTCCGTGATGTGGTTTCCTAGTCGCGATGTTGTTTTATGACATGCGTTGTCTGTATTTATTCTTTGACATGTATTTTTCGAACAGCCCCCATCCGCGACGTTTCCTTTGCATGAGAATTGGCCTTGTAAGCTTACCTGTCATTCAATTCTTCATTCATTCATTCATTCATTCATTCTCTCTTCTCTCTCTCTCTCTCTCTCTCTCTCTCTCTCTCTCTCTCTCTCTCTCTCTCTCTCTCTCTCTCTCTCTGTCTGTCTCTCTCTCTCTTCTTTTTACAAGCGCACATGCAGTCTTTCATTAAAAAAGGATTCTACCGCTGCGAATGATTTGAAACCGGTAGCCAGGTTATACAGACAGGATCTGAAATGGTTGCTTTTGAAATCCAGTCCATAGTCTTCTAACGGTAAAGGACATTTAATATCCCCCCACCCCCACTGTGGATGCTGAAGAAGAATGCAGGAGATAGGTGGGTTTTTTATGGCTTTGGGATGTATTTTTAAGACTCTAAGCGCATTTCATGAATTGACTGATGGATGGATATATATATATATATATATATATATATATATATATATATACATATATATATATATATATATATATATATATATATATATATATATATATATCTACTACCTTTCGTTGGCTGCCGTGGGGGTGCTGGTGGATTCTCTTTTGAAACCCATGGTGGTGAGAACACCACAGAATTACGGACTGTGTGGTGTGTCTCTATTTGACGCCAAGAGCACAGACACAATCAGCCGTGTCTCCCTGATGAGTTCGATCCAGCGGACGAAAGGCCTAGGAGCAGGCGATACATATAGATCTGCCTTCGAGAGGGATTGCGGTGGTTCCCCTCATGCAGCTAGCTAGTGACGGGTTTGCATATTTATAGTAAACATTTTCTTCATCTTCTCAACCTTTTCTGAAATATTTTTAAGTTTCAAATCTTTGCCAAGTCATTACTATAATGATGGAAGGATTGTTAACCTGCACTTTGTTTTCCCCCACTACTTAATTGTTGCATTATATATATATATATATATATATATATATATATATATATATATATTAAGAGAGAGAGAGAGAGAGAGAGAGAGAGAGAGAGAGAGAGAGACCTAAAGTAATTTCCCCCACCATTACTTACAGAATTGGTTCAGACTGTAAGAAATATTCAATTATGAACAAAATTGCTCTTATGTCTTAGATTGAAGATGCATATATGTATGTTGTATATATATATATATATATTATTTATACTATTATATATATATATATATATATTTTTTATATTTTTTTTTTTTGACTGATCTTTATTCGTTTTTTTTCATTCATTTTCTCGTTCAATTCATTCATTTTTTAGTATGCATATCTATTTTTGTCCATAGGAAGTGTAAAGTGTAAAAAAAGAAGTCATTACCAATTCATATCTCGAAACCCTTTTTTAAATAAAAAAAAAGTAAAAAGTGTTCTTTCATTCGTTCTGTGTGTGTGTGTGTGTGTGTGTGTGTGTGTGTGTGTGTGTGTGTTAGCTTTACGTCTTTTCATATGGCGTGTTTTTAGACGATTATGATATTTGTAAATGATATACATCAAGATGACATTGATGTTGTGTACAAATGAAATGAAAACGCAAAAAAAAATAAAGTTTAAATCAATGAACATGAACAACATAAACAATCTTTGCTTCAAAAATACTGAAATCTCATACTAATGTACCAACAGGACTGCGAAGTAAATATTTTGATACATTAACCAAAAATGAATGATTTGAAGTTAGAGTCTTAAAATCATCAATTGTAGGATTATTTGGTGACTGAAAATTGGGTAGGTACTGCCGCATAGTGGGACAATTAAATAGTACATGAAATGTCAACAGTTTTTCCCCCACATATGCATTTTGCAGTATAGACATATTTACATTTTGATGAATTATATTAAGTCTAAAAACACAAACTGGAAATTTCCGTTGGAAAAACATTCAACAAAGACATGCTGTAAGAAATGTGCCGATTTACATTATAACCCACACGAGCTTTGGTGCCTTTTTCTAAAAGATTATAGCATTCCTTTACAGACAAAGGAATATGAACGTTTTCACAACGAATTCTTTGTCCTGCACCTCCTCTAGCTACTCTGTCTGCTTATTCATTTCATTTTCATTTCATTGTGTGTGTGTGTGTGTGTGTGTGTGTGTGTGTGTGTGTGCGCGCGTGTGTGTGTGTGTGTGTGTGTGTGTGTGTGTGTGTAAATAAAAACGTGTCTATTGATTCGTTCCCTCCCCCCCCCTCTTCTCTCTCTCTCTCTCTGTGTGTGTGTGTGTGTGTGTGTGTGTACATTTGTGTGTGTATGTGTGTGTGTGTGTGCACGCGCGTGCGTGTGTGCGTTTATGTGTCTGTGTAAGTGCGCGCGCGCACGCCTGTTCGTATGTATGTATACACGTGAGTGTATTTGTTGATAATGTATATATCTATTTCTCTGTGAGAGAGAGAGAGTGTGTGTGCGTGCGTGCGCGCGCGCGCGCGCGCGCGCGCACTTGCGTGTGGGTGTGCACTTATGTTTGTGGTGGATGTCCGAAGCTACCGCGACCAGGTCCGGCTGGAATGCTTTCATGCCGCCTCTGCCATTGCTTCTGGTGCTCTCCTCTCTAGAAATAGCGAGCTCTTTCAGGAAAGCAGGGCTGCTGAGCCTACAGCCACCTCTGTAGCAAAGCCTTTGACGTGTAGACCAGACTGCCACGTCTGTAGCAAGCCTTTGACGTGTAGGCCAGATCGCCACCTCTGTTGCAAAGCGTTTGACGTGGAGACCAGATCGCCACCTCTGTAGCAAAGCCTTGACGTGTAGACCAGATCGCCACCTCTGTAGCAAAACCTTTGACGTGGAGACCAGATCGCCACCTCTGTAGCAAAGCCTTTGACGTGGAGACCAGACTGCCACCTCTGTAGCAAAGCCTTTGAAGTGTAGACCAGATCGCCACCTCTGTAGCAAAGCCTTTGACGTGTAGACCAGACTGCCACCTCTGTAGCAAAGCCTTTGACGTGGAGACCAGACTGCCACCTCTGTAGCAAAGCCTTTGACGTGGAGACCAGACTGCCACCTCTGTAGCAAAGCCTTTGACGTGGAGACCAGATTGCCACCTCTGTAGCAAAGCCTTTGACGTGGAGACCAGACTGCCACCTCTGTAGCAAAGCCTTTGACGTGGAGACCAGACTGCCACCTCTGTAGCAAAGCCTTTGACGTGGAGACCAGACTGCCACCTCTGTAGCAAAGCCTTTGACGTGTAGACCAGACTGCACTTTGTAGTGAAGCCTTTGACGTGGAGACCAGACTGCCACCTCTGTAGCAAAGCGTTTGACGTGGAGACCAGATTGCCACCTCTGTAGCGAAGCCTTTGACGTGGAGACCAGACTGCCACCTTTGTAGCAAAGCCTTTGACGTGGAGACCAGAAAGCCACCTTTGTAGCAAAGCCTTTGACGTGGAGACCAGACTGCACCTCTGTAGCGAAGCGTTTGACGTGGAGACCAGATTGCCCACCTCTGTAGCAAAGCTTTTGACGTGTAGACCAGATTGCCACCTCTGTAGCGAAGTGTATGACGTGGAGACCAGACTGCCACCTCTGTAGCAAAGCGTTTGACGTGTAGACCAGATTGCCACCTCTGCAGCAAAGCTTTTGACGTGTAGACCAGATTCACTCAAGCTGTTACCTGACTGCACTCCTTTCAGTGTGGTCGGTGTGACCCCCCCCCCCCCCCCCCCCCCCCCCCCCCCCCCCCCTGTGTCATCTAGCACTGTGAGTCCCATCAGAGACGCTTGGTTGAGAGGAAATCTTAAACAAGGCTGGGAACAGGAAACAGGAAATAACGAACAAGTTAGGTAACTCTTGCTCCCTTGATGAAATAAATACACGCCCACAACTCCCAACGAATGCTGCTTCCGACACTGAATCGTCTAGCAGATAATGACAGCACAGCGAGCACACAGAACAAACGCGGACACATCTTTAGTTGGAATTCCCATTCCGGACGTCTCCTGTGAACTCGCAGTCTTCCACCCATCCGCTCCATCCAGTAAAGCCCGCTTCCGTGCTGTGGATCGTCACAGCTGTTCCAGACCATGATTTGTGACCTCCGCCGTATAGCGCGTTGTTGCTGGAATGTTTTGGTGGCGTATTGTTTCGTCTGGCACTGCTAACCGCGTGTTCAATCCTATGTTAGTGTTGATTCGCATGAACTCATGTGCCACTGTTTGTTTGTTTGTTTGTTTCTTAACCTGGCAGAGTTTCCACGTAGGGTCATCTGATGTTACCATTTCACGAGGTTTTAATTCGATTCGACGGCATTGGTCATATACAGACCTGATAATGTACCCGATCCTGAGAGGAACTATGTGCCATATTTCATTTCAACTGAGACTTTATATGAGTGCGTTTTTTCACACGTAGTCCACCACCCCTGTTGGCCTTGCTGGACTGCTGCTTTTTGGATTCTCCTGACATCCTGTTCTTTCTTCAGCTCCTGTATTACATGTATTTCTTTTTGCTCTCCTCTCTGCCTGTGATCACCACATCATTTCCATTGACCCCAGTCCCTGTCCGTTGTTGTGTGTATACTGTTATTTCCCTAAGCTTAAGCTTTTCCTTTATACCATTTCCGCTTCCTCTTCCATCTCCTGCCAGTCATAAGCTTGGGCTGGATTGATCTCGGTTTTTGTCTCCGAAGTCCTCAAGCATGGTTAGCAACCTTTTCATAGTAAACACACACATTTTATCTCTGTGAATTCTCCTACGATTCTGGATCAGAGAATAGACCCAGAGCCGTTTCAACCTCGACGGAGTTCTCCATTCTTCTGGGTGCCTTGTCAGTTTGAGTTATGTCATTTGTTGCTGCCTTTCCCCCACACATTATGATTCACATAAAACAACGCCAGACACTGCACACATAGACATCGACCCAGCATCGTAAATAGTTAAGGAAGAAGGCGCACAGCAAAAGCATAGCTAGTCTGTTTCATTTTCACCATCCAATATCAGATCCTTCCATCCTATCCCCTCTCCTCTTCTTGTTTTTGTTCGTTTCTCTGACAAGACGTGTAAAGCTCAAATCACCGAATCAACTTCCCTCTTCAAGTCCTGGACTGCAGAAACGGGATTCCCCGGAGTCAGTCTGGCCAGCAGCTTTCAGCCTCGCCAGTCCTCCAGTGACTTGGAGCTCAGGTCAACAATGCACCTGTCACGTCATCCTTTGCATCTGGACGGCAGGGACAGTGACGCCGCTTTGTAAAGGATGGCTGCCGTATCTGAGTGAGGTCTGGAAGCTTCTGTGACAGCTGGCTCATTCGTGCACCCTTGTCCCTCATTCTTGGATATCTTTTGTCCACGCTGAAAGATCGTTAGATGAGGAGAGCAGTTAAAGAGGAACACTCGAATCTCATGTGGCCACACCCATCCATTTTGCATGTAGTAAAATCCGAACAGTTTGTAATACTTTGTTTAATGTCTAGTCATTAACGGATGGCGTTTTTTTTGGTGAGCATATCTGTATCGTTCTAGCCCATTCATCTGCCACCACTCCACCGAGGAACTGTAGCTTTTTTTTTTCAATTATTTTCTATTAACTGCACTTTCACTATCAATAAAAGTGCAAAGTCATCGTCTGAATTTCTGAATGTTGTTACATATATCATGAGGTGTGCTGCCAAAATTTGAAAGCGCAAAATGAAGGGATGTGGGGGTACGGGTGGGGGGTGGGTGGGGGGAGAGAGACTTTTTTTTAACAGAATTTTTATTAGTTAACAATGTTTGGCAGTTTCTGTAACATTTTGTACGATGTTTTGTTCCCTTCCCATTCAGTTTTATTTCCTTCACCTTCCTTTACAAAATCCATCACAGATAATGTTTTTCTTTTTTTGTTTCATCTGCAAAATGGGTATTGGCTTTTTTGGTTTTGACTTTTTTTTTTTTTTTGCAATATTTTGAAGAATTGTTTTTAGATTTGCTGGTTTAGCACTGAAACGGGCCCTCATTTGCTGCAAGGTAAAGATGATCAGTTTGAAATGGGAAGACTGGGACTACATTGTACAATCTAATTCATGTCATGTCCTTTAGGGTGGTCATAAATTCTCCTGATCAACGCTGCACATGTCTGCATTTCACAAACCAGGCTGGTGCCAAGAAGTGCCGTCTCTGGAAACGTCGAAGGAAATCAACCCGTCACGGGCTCAAAATCAAGCCGGAACTCCATACCATCACTCTTACCAACCTTGAGAACAAGAAGAGAACAGTTGGGACCAATTCTGAAGCCTGTTGTGTGTGCCCTGTTCGTCTGTTCACATTGTCACACCGTCCAAACGCGTTCATGACCCGCTCTTCATATGGCAGCTTTTACTAATTCTGAATTCCTCTGCTGTCCTTTGTGATCGTGTTGTCATGAACTGCGAATCCTTTCGTGGTCATTCATGTGAACTTTTACACAGACTGTAGCACCATTAGAGTTTAATTTTCCTGAACAATTGTCAGATATTCTGAGGCTGTTCATGCCCTGCCTCTCCAAGGTTAATGGTTATCAGTTCCGAAGCCCCCTACGTCCAGCGGTGACTATTTCCGATTCCCCACCCCATGTTATTGTCCATGGTAGGTTTGTATCAAAATCCTCAGAGCGTAGTGGATGTATTGATGCAGCAGAGATTTGGAGGTACATTCCGACGGCTGAATAGGCCTGTAGACCGAATCTGGGAGGTCACCCTCTCAAGGCTCACAACACGGTATTGTCAACTGCTCTCTCGTCTCTCTACAATATTAATGTCTCATACAGGGGGTACGTACGGTAATAGCTCATCGATGCCTCTCCACGTTTTGCGGCGCTGTTTCATCTTCCGCACCGTAAGAAGTCAATCCACTCTCCAGTCTGAGGAAGCCCCAGGGGAAAAAGAATTGTGAGGATCGCCATGGTCAGTATTGTGGTGTGCGGACTTTGTCTTACACACCGGTCCTCTAAGTTACCATCTACACACCGGTCCTCTAAGTTACCATCTACACACCGGTCCTCTTACTTACCATCTACACACCGGTCCTCTTACTTACCATCTACACACCGGTCCTCTTACTTACCATCTACACACCGGTCCTCTAAGTTACCATCTACACACCGGTCCTCTTACTTACATCTACACACCGGTCCTCTTACTTACCATCTACACACCGGTCCTCTTACTTACCATCTACACACCGGTCCTCTAAGTTACCATCTACACACCGGTCCTCTAAGTTACCATCTACACACCGGTCCTTTACTTACCATCTACACACCGGTCCTCTTACTTACCATCTACACACCGGTCCTCTTACTTACCATCTACACACCGGTCCTCTAAGTTACCATCTACACACCGGTCCTCTTACTTACCATCTACACACCGGTCCTCTAAGTTACCATCTACACACCGGTCCTCTTACTTACCATCTCAGGCGGCACAGAGGAAGCAGAAGAAGAACAACAAGAACCAGCCTAATAAGTTTTCGATGCGAAGACCTATTGTAAGTGTAATACACAGAAAGACACCCAATGCATAAGAAATGGAATATTTCCATTCAACGTTTTCTCTTAGGATATCCACTTTCAGTTTTCATTAGTGCGGCGACCCTGCATGCGGGCTAATCCATGTACGATTCATCATCATACCTGCTAGGCCTTGAGACCTCAATATGAAGGATTAATACTGAGATGAACGTGTTCTGTGTCTTCATTTTCGGAAGAGAGTCTCACGGACAAGACTTAACAGACGCGTGACATAACATTAATTCGACAAAGTTGGACGTCGTCGTGGGTACATGATTTTGAATGTGCCACTACTCTGTGTGCGTGCGTGCGTGTGTGCGTGCGTGCGTGCGTGCGTGTGTGTGTGTGTTTGAAAATCTTATTCCAGGTTATGTAAATATATATTCGATTCGGTTTCACAGTTCAATACGTCTTCCATATTTTTATGTCCTTCGAATACGATAAGGACAAAGCTTAATCATTTATTATGGTTCCTTCTCTTCTGCTTGAAATATTAACTTGAACATGACGAGAGAACGGCCATTTCAATATCAATATCGGAGGCTCATTCTCTTTATACAAAATGATAAGCGAACGTCTATTTTTATGTCAGTACCGAATGCTTACTCTCTGTATATAAAATGGTAAGAGAACGATCATTTCAATATCAATACCGAATGCTTAGTCTCTTTCTATAAAACGACAAGAGAACGGCCATTTCAGTACCAATCCTGATGGCTCGCTTTCTTTATATCACCAACAAAATAAATCGTTTGGCGACAGGAAGGAATGAAATCAACTTCAATACATGGAGTCCTGTTGTCGCTAAATGGGGCACACGACCCGTGGATAGACAAAAGTTCACTGCTGTCCTCTGGAGCTCAAGTCATTCATCTGTGTAAGAGAAGCAATAACAATGATAGGCCTAGTGCCTTACTGGCACAGCCTGACAGATTGACGGGGTAGAGAGAATGATAAAGTATACCGCAGGGTGGTTACATACCTGCGTGTCGTGTCTGTTTACAGACTGTGGTTCCTTTCAAATCTCTGAACTGATTTCAGTTAGGCCTCGAGAACTGAATCCCTTTTCGAGTACCTAGGAAGGAAAAGGGGAGCGTTAGTTTAAACCTGACTCTGGTTAAAGCTTGCAAGGTGAATTAAATAATGTTGTCGAATGGTCAAGACGAGGTAAGAAAATATTCAGTCTGCTGATAAGGAAAGCAAAACAAGTTAATTCTTACACACACGAGCGACGCGCGCGCGCGCGCGCGCGCGCGCACACACACACACACACACACACACACACACACACACACACACACACACACACACAACATGTAATCTTTTTTGTCAACACTGATTTTGTTAGGTCAATGTGGGGGCATATGGAGATATGAAGTCAGTGTGGGAAGACTGATGTCAGATATTAAGTCAATGTTGGGGAATGAATGGTAAGTATCGGGAGACATGGCAATGTAGGAAGACATGAAGTCCTTGTAGACGGATATGCGGTAAGTGTATGGATTATGTAGTACGTATAGGGAGTGACTAGGTCAGGGCAGAGAGGTCAGAGAATGTGGCAAGTTACGTGACGTTCAGGTCACACAGATGTCTTGTCAGTGCCGGAAGACAGGTGTGAACTATACGAAGATAGTTGCTGATCTGGGGAGGCTGGGGGTAGGGGGACGACATGGAGGAGGATGGAGTGGATGCTCAGTGTACAGGGTTCGGGGGTCACGTGCATTAAAACCCTAATTACCCAGCAGAAACGAGACTGTTCGAGGTTACCTTTCTGTACACGAGAACTGGGAAACCATTGTCAAGGCATGTCCATGCTCTCTTTTACGCCCCACCTGAAGTGATCTTTGAATTTCTGAAAGAGATTTTAACATTTTTCATCTTATGTAAGATTTCACAGAAGAATGATTTTATAACAAACTTTCCAGCGTCTTTTTAGAAGTTGTGTTTTAAAGGGATGTGTGAATGAGTTGTTGTGGTAGTTGCCGTTGTTGTTGCTGTTGTTTGTTGTTGTTTATTGACTTCAAGGTGGTGACAGCCCTGATATGGCCCTTTGCGGTCAGCTGGACTATAAGCAACATTACCCATTGCCCATGCTCCTTACCAGTTTTAGGACCGTCTCTTTGCTCTCCAGCAAGATTGCAGCGGCGAGGTTGTCGGAGACGGTGAAAGCCAATGTTTCAATGGCAGTAGGAAGATTCCATTCAATGATTGCAGGCTCTCTCTTTGTCTGGATATCGGATTGTGTTCCTTTTCATCATCCCTACGCCGCCAGCTAATCTGCACTCTTTGTCTTACGCGTTTCCGATCGGCCAATGTTCTATCCCGTTGAGTTTCAGAAGTCGGCCGTTTTATTGTTACGGGTCAGCGTACAACGGTTATCTCTTGGCAGGGTGCTGTATTTGCCTTATCGGTGTGTGTCTGTATATATTTGTGCTTGTGTTTGTCTGTACCTATGTGCGTCTACCTGTGTCTGTGTCTGTCCCAGAGTCTGTGTCTGCGTCTGTCCATGCGCCTGTCCGCATCTTTGTTTTTCTGTCTATGCGCCTGTCTGAACCTTTGTTTTTTTTGTCTATGCGCCTGTTTGAACCTTTGTTTGCTTCTGTCTATGCGCCTGTCTGCACCTGCGTCTCTCTGTTCTTGTGTCAGTGTGTATCTGTGTCTGTGTCCATGTACCTGTCTGTGTCCAGGTCTCTGTCCCTGTGTCTGTTGCCGTATATGTATACATGTATGTCTGTTTGTACCTGTGTCTGTCTCTGTGTCTGTGAGTATCTGTATATGTGTCTGTCCCTACGTATCTCTGTATCTGTGTTTATGTGCCTGCCTGTACCTGCGTCTCTCTGTAACTGTGTCTATGTGCCTGTCTGTATCTGAGTCCATGTACCTGTCTTTACTTATACAACTCTGTCCCTGTGTCTGTCTGCATCTTTGTCTTTCTCCATGTTTTATATATATGTGTGTATCTCGGTACCTGTGCCTGTCCCCGAGTCTGTATGTACCTGTGTCTTTACCTGTCTCCGTCCCTCTGTCTGTGTTTGTTCATGTGTCTGTCTCTTCCTGTGTCTGTTATTACCTGTGTCTGTCCTTTTGCATGTACGCCTGTCTGTACCTGTGTCTTGCTCGTAACAGTTCTTTCTTTAATGAAGTTTGCAGATGATATGGTTTGTTCTGTGGTTGTGCGTCTTCTTGACAAGCATTCGTTTTGACAGCACTCCCGGTTTGCAGATTTACCTTTTTACCATAGTTTGACTCCAGTTTCCTGGACTTGCATGTTCAGCAAATCACAGAACTATGCTTGGAGGACAGCTGGGCATGAAACCAAATCCCTGGAGGCTCCAGTTAACAGTAAACATGAAGAAGGGGAACGGACGGAAGCTTTAAAACACCCGCGAAGCTTCTAAGACTGCAACAAGCTGTCCACGTCTTGTGGACAGTACGTGCAAGAAAGCTAAAGCAAAGATTGTGCCTTTCTCGGGAAGTAAAACGTGTTTTGATGTCAGCTGTCACATAGTGGAATCGCAGTGCAGGTCATTGGTTGAGAGCGGGTTTTCTTTTCCACGTTTGATTGACAGCAGGGTACAGAAATTTGACAGTCAAGAACCAGGCAAGACTGCCGAGGGATGACATACCAGCGACCATTCTCATTGGTTCATATAAAATCAACTGTCTTAAGCCCACATACAGTTTACCGCCAGAAAGGCCAGTAACCCCCTCCCCCTCGCCCCCCCCCCCCTCCCCGCCCCCCTCCCCTCCCGCGGCAATAGACTCTTCCCCATTAGAATAGGCTATGGGTGCTGCTTTCAGGATGGCGACTTCAAGCGCCCCTTACGAAAATCAGCCGTGCCTCCCTGACGAGTCCGATCCAGCGGACGAAAGGCCTCGGAGCAGGCAATATGAATAGTTTCTGTCTTCAAGATGGGTTACAATGGCTCCCATAGGCTGCCAGTAAAGCATTTCATGTGTATGATATCACATATTTCCCAGATTTTGCATTCTCTGTTCCCCTCTTCCCCTGTCCCCTTCCCCCTCTCCTGTTTTTTTTTTTTTCTCCTCAATCTTTGCCAGGTCATTTAATAATGACGGAGGAATCGCTATCCTGCTCTTGTTTCTTCCCACTACTAATTGTTCAACAAATAATAAGCTTATTTTGAATCTTGCATTTCTGCTCGCCAAAATACGGCTCAATCCAAACGGATTAGAAGTACTATGGTATATTATGTTATTAACTGACTTACCACAGCGTGACCCAAAGAAAAAGTAAAACCGCAGTTCAGCTTTCATATCTTAAAGTGCGTTCCTCGTATTGGCTCTCGAAGGAGAGGGTGGTGAAAAGGAAGAGAGAGGAGAGAGAGAGAGAGGAGAGAGAGAGAGAGAGAGAGAGAGAGAGAGAGAGAGAGAGAGAGAGAGAGAGAGAGAGAGAGAGAGAGAGAGAATAACAGTTTCAATGAAGCTGATCCTGAAGATGAGGATGATAGCCACGAATAAAAGTACAGGTAAACAACCCCTCTTTCACATACCCCCCAACGGTTTGTCACAGACGACCAAACAAGAAGAAAACAAAATAATGGGGCATACGACTTTAACGCAGGAAACAGTAATTAAGCGTACAGTTACCAGTACTAAAGCGCAAGAGTAAAGGTCTGAGAAGCCATGAATCGGTGCATGAGTAGCATAGTTGACAGAAAAAAAACACTCCCTCATAATACATCGTTTAAAGATCTCATGATAATGTCATTATCCTAACTATCCATTGGCTTGCTCTCCTCCTCCTCCTCCCCCCTCCTCCACCTCCTTCTCCTTCTCCTCCTCCTCCTTCTTCTCCTCCTTCTCCTCCTACAACCCACCACCTCTCCCTCACTCCCTGGACCTCATCCCCATCGGTCTTCCTTTACCTCCCCTGATGATGTGACGAGATCACAGTCGAGAGGGAAGCCGGTCAATGAATGTGGTCTAGATATCTGGAAACTCCTGTTCAGTGGAAATCATTGGAGAACGGAATGGCGGATCAGTATTGTCTCTTCAGCTGTACTTTTAACAGGAAATATCGTTTGTAGAAAAAGAGAGCGAGTACATGAAAACAATTCGTATCAACAGTTACCAAACGAATAAATGAACAAACAAATATGTGTAAACGAAAGATTTTTTGGGATAACATTTAAAACAGAGATAAATAACATTTGAAACAGAGAATCAATAATAAAAAAAAAAAAGCTGATACACGAACAAACAAAATGAACACATACATGGTTGTGACAAAATTAGTGTATGAAACACCATGAAGATAAAGACCGATTAGGGATGAATAAGTGTATTAGAACAATGAAACAAGCAAGTGCATGATTCACTAGATATATAATTTCACAAAAACACACACACACACACACACACACACACACACACACACACACACACACACATACACACACAGAAGAGAGAGAGAGAGGAGAGAGAGAGAGAGAGAGAGAGAGAGGAGAGAGAGAGAGAGAGAGAGAGAGAGAGAGAGAGTACTTCGTGAGTCAACCGTAACAGTGATACTATTATAGAACAATTCTCAGAACTGTGGGTGACATGATTATAGCCCTTGTCAGGTACGCATGAAGGCGAAAGAATCCTTCGATGAAATCACCGCAGACATACATACTACTGCTATTACATGCTCAGCCGGTCTCTTTTTTTTCCTCCTGAGATACTAATGTCAAAAGTTGCAGTGAAGTTGCTGTCATGAACGTTTGTTTTGTTCCTGTTGTTGTTGTTGTGTTGTTATTTTTGCTTCGTTTGTTTTATTTTTGTTTGTTTACGTTTAAAAGACGACTGACTGATGACAGAATTCTTCTTCTTCTTCTTCTGTTATTATCATTATTAGTATTTTTACTATTACTATCATCACTATTGTTAGTGTTATTATTATAACGCGATCATAACGCTATCATCATCATCATCACCTATTGTTATCATTATTATCATTGTCATTGTTCTTATTGTTACTGTCGTCGTCGCCGTTATTATCATCATCATCATCATCACTATTCTTACTGTTAACATTACTATCTTCAATATCATAACCATCATCATCATCATCATCATCATCATCGTCATCATCATCATCTTCATCATCATCATCATCATCATCATCATCATCATAATCATCATCATCATCATTTTTCTTATTATTGTCATCATCATCGTCATCGTCATCGTCATCATCATCATCATCATCATCATCATCATCATCATCAACAACAATTATATCATTTTTTTTTCCTTCAACCCCTTCAATCTTCTCTTCAGCTTCATGCCGTAATTTTAGTTTTTCACCCGAGACCGAATTCTGCACCCAGATATGAGGTAAGTGACCATTCGTCTTTTGTCTCCATTGTTTTGAATGCTTTTTAGTCCTGTCTGAAGAAGACCTATAGGTCGAAACGTTTGGTGTCTGTTTCCTATTTGTGTATTCCAGCCTTTGGAGGCCCGGTAAATCTATTTTTGTTCCTACGCAGACAGAAAGCTAGAGAGTCAAAGTTTGGTTCCAGTTCCACCAGACGAAATGAATACCTCACACAGCATGAGGATATAGGTTCCTCTGCTGTCTCATCTCACGTTTGCATATGGTTCAGGAAGATGAAACATTGAAGCCACATAACCCATAAGATAATGGTAATATTTCGGTTTATTTTAACCTTACTCAAGTCACACTGGCCAACTGACAAACATAACACTTAAGATGTCTGTGTGCTTTGTGTCGCTGAGAAAAGTTCACTGGAAAAGTTTGCACATGGTTCTTCAGAAACCGTTGACTAATTCCACCTGACTGTACTGAGCACTAATCTTGTCATTACTGTTGCACACTGACCCTTCCGATCTTTCTTGAGATCAATCGTCAACATTATGACGTTTGCTTCTCTTGCGTCCCCCCCCCCCCCCCTTTTCCCACCCCCATCTTGCTCCCGTCCACCTTTCCACCCATTGACAAGTTCATACACAGAGATAAATTTTCTGTACATTAATGGTTAAACCAAGGGAGTGTTAACCATTTGCTTCATCTGGAACCGAAATGAGAGAGACAGACAGACAGACAGACAGACAGAGAAAGAGAGAGAGAGAGAGAGAGAGAGAGAGAGAGAGAGCAGAGAGAGAGAGAGAGAGACAGACAGACAGACAGACAGACAGACACATGCACACAAACATTGATAATTGCATTCTAAGTCACCTTGCACGTCGCCAGTCACACTGTTCCTTTCAACAGAAAACGTCACCATGGAATCAGATTGCCTACTGAGTTCTGCTGTCTTCGCTTTGTAATGTCGTAATAAGCCCTGGATCTTGCAATGGTCGAGAGAGAGAGACAGAGACAGAGAGAGAGAGAGAGAGAGAGAGGGAGACATACACACACACACACGCACACACACACACACACACACACACACACACACACACACACGCACACACACACACACACACACACACACACACACACACACACACACACAGATAGGCACAGAGAGATAGAGCCAACAGCTAACAGCGTTAATAGCGATAAGAGCACAAACATTCACGGAAATAGGTCAACACTCACTAAGACGTCTGCTAATAACACAGTGATATGTAGCTCGTACCCTTCTGCCTCTTCCCAGCACCATCTCAATCAAGTCATTTCATAGTGACTGGTACTGGCTCACAGGTACTCGTGTTTTCCCCACTCGATGTTTATTTCCGTTGTATTTATGTGTTTGTTGTCCTTCCTGAAGAAGACCAATTAATAAGTCGAGGATTGATACTTCAATGTTTATGGCATCCATCTGTGGGTTCAGTACTTCAACATTTACTTTCACACAATTTCGTAACCCCAAAAGCAAGGATATTGGGTGTTTATTATTTATTGGACCGGCAGCAACATCGAGAAGGAGATCTCAACCAGGGTAGGACTCGCAGCTCGGGCATTCAGCGGGTTGAAAAACATCTGGAAGTCAACTGTCCTGCAAACCAAAACCAAGTTGAAGATCTACAGGTCCAACGTACGCTCAGTACTCCTATACGCCTCAGAGACATGGAGAACCAACAAGAAGATTGAGAGTAGGCTCAGAGGCTTCGAAGGAAGGTGTCTTCGCCGAATCCTGAAACTCACTGGCAGCAGCGTGTCACCAACAGGGAAGTGTCAAGGCGCACCAGCATATACAACATTGTGGCCAAGGTGAAGCAGCGGCGGTGGAGGTGGCTGGGACACATTCTTCGGATGGGCAAGACCAGACTCCCTCATACTGCGCTGAGATGGGCACCACCGGGGAAGAGGAAGCGAGACAGACCACTCGGCACCTGGAGGAGGACAGTGGAGGAGGAGATGAGAGACGCAGGCAAGACCTGGAATGAACTGAGCTGGCTTGCCCAGGACAGAGAGGGCTGGAGGGAGCTTGTTGGCGCTCAGAGACTCGTCATTTAGCAATGCCCAATTCGTCGTAAACCTCATTGATGTCCCCCTTTGCTTGGCTGGCGAGATCTTTGTATACAAGGACAAAGTTTAAACGTTTTGAGAAATACATAAGCTTACTCAAATGTTGATAAGGTCCGCAACAGGCATTATGGCACTGTTATATGTCCACCTTTCTCTTACTGCAAGGTGCTCCTCTCTCACTTTCGAAATACAGTGATATCAGTTCTTATCATATTATCAGTTCTTATCATATTTACTTCTTTGCAAAAAGAAGAAGCGGCTCTACATATTTTTTTCGCCGCGTGTGTAACCCAGTCGCTGTCTCCCACATTAACAAGATATCAACAGCTAGAAATATGAAAATCCCCTCACCCCACCCTAGCATCCTCCTCCCACTCCCCCTAAAAACCAACCGTAAATGTAGCGTCCAGGATCTGCAGCTTCATTTGTTGATTCACCGATAAGTAAAAGAAACAACAGAGGACTTCAAATATGGCCTTGTTCAAACCCGGGTAAACACTTAATGCAATCCGCTAATGCGCCACCAGATTGCACTCTTTGCATTTACTCAGTCACACATACTCATAACGCTTTCATACAGGTTCTGTTATGAACCATTTTTAATTAAACAGACCAAAGAGCACTCTTGTTAACGGAGTCGAAGCGCCTCTTCAAAATCTCTGAATGCTACTTGCAGTTCACTGTAATAAAATTTTTTTTTTTTTCACCCCTGCAATCTCCTATTAACACAAGCATAATACAATTTTCTTCACACATTGTGTCGAAAAATTCCTCTGTACGTATTTGCATCGTTGACATCACCTTTTCGTATAACGGAAGAAGAATGCATTCTGTCCAACTTACCCGGATAACTACTTCTGTCAAATATTGTATTAAAGCCTTAACCCGAAAAATTCGAAGTCGCATTCAAATAACAGGCAGTGCTTCATCATTTTATTAGTAATCCCTTCAGGATCACCAGCTTTGTTATTTCTTAGCCTTCTCAAAACCAACAAAAGTTCATCTGTGAAAGTCACCGATTAAGCAGGCGTATTCTTCATCCACACCTTCCTCAATGCCATCGTTTGAGCGAATCAAATCTTTATTATCGACGTCTCTTTCAAGCAGTTCTCTGAAATGCTGAAACCACACGTCCAAACTAAAATTGCTCATCTGCTGCTGCTGCTGCTGCTTTCCCCCAAGGAGCTTTGTAAACATATTTCCAGATCCTTTCATGATTATTACGTAACTCAACAGCTGGATTAATAAAGCGACATTGAATCGTTTCTGTTTGCCATTCAGCATATTTTTATACTCTCTATTCGCTTTACATTTTGT
>JADBJO010002228.1:127500-142500 GCA_016801955.1 Conus betulinus
AAAACGGACTGGGTGAAATGTACTTGGCTGAAACGCGATTGGGCGAAACGTAATTGGTCGAAAGGGTCAACTACGTTTTGCCCGTTGACTTTTCAACCAATTACGTTTCGCCCAATCGCGTTTCAGCCAAGTACATTTCACCCAGTCCATTTTACCAATTACCGGTTACGTCTCATTTCACCCGGTTACGTCTCATCCAATGTTCGTTTCCGCCTAAACATGTTTCACCCAAATACATTTAATTCAATCACGTTTCACCCAATTTCGTTTTGCCCCAACAAGTTTCACCCAAATACATTTAATCCAATCACGTTTTACCCGATTTCATTCGTGCAAACACATTTCACCCAAATACATTTAATCCAATAACATTTCACCCGATTTCGTTTCATCCAAATACAATTAATTCAATTACGTTTCACCCGATTTCGTTTTGCCCCAACACGTTTTATCCAAATACATCTAATCCAATTACGGTTCACCCACTTCCGTTTCGCATAGACACGTTTCACCCACGTACATTTAAGCAAGTCACGTTTCACCTAGTTTTGTTTCGCCCAAGCACATTTCACCCAAATACATTTAATACAATCACCCAATTCTGTTTTGCACAAACACGTTTCGCCTAATCGCTCAGTCATGTTTTACCCATTTCCGTTTCGCTTAATCACATTCCACCCAGTCACGTTACACACAGTCACGTTTTACGCAAACATTTTCATCCAGTCCATCTTCACTGATACATGCCCATCCAGTTCCAGTCCAAATAAGACAGAATCAGTTTCAATAAAATCATTGGTTATATCACACACACACACACACACACACACACACACACACACACACACACATAGCCTGTGCGTTTCTTGCAATGTTTGTTCCTTCGCAGCTCACACACAATTTGCGTAAAACGTGAGCTGGGCGATGAAGCGAAAACCATCTCTGGTTCGGCTTCTTTCCCTTTGTTGTACACCTCATCCTGCATGGGAACAAGGACAATGGTGATGTCCTGCTGAAACAGAGTCCCTCGTCTGATACAGAACTGAATGATACAGCGACAGTGTGAACATTCCGTGAAGAGTATTGACCAGCCAGAAGACCTACATTTCAGATTTTGGAATGTTGGGGGGAAGGGGGAGGGGAGAGACCAGCAGTAATACTAGGAAACATTTCCCTAATCACTTCCAGCTTTTAAGACATGTTGGATTTTTTTTTGTTTTGCTTTCAACGTGAAAAAAAGTCTTAAGGGGATTGAGAAGTGGTGTTTCATAGTTTTGTTTGTTTGTATTTTGAATCAATGTACTCTGCTTAGTGTGTCTGTCCAGTCTGATGTCTACACAGAATGTCTGGGATTTTTTCACGCACTGGGCTACAGCCCAGCAAAGCCCTCGTGTTATGCAACCTTTAGCACGCTACATAAACTCTACAGGAACATGGATTATGCACAGCATACGCAAAAGAACCAGATGGAGACGAACAGCGATGAGAAAGTTTAAAACAACCCAATCACCGAGTCTGCTTCTTTCTGTTTAAAAACCACTTCGCCTTTACTACAAACAACGTGAATGTCGCTAGAGATCACAAAAGAAATCTGTTCTTATTATGTACTGCCACGTTTTTTCTTCCCATGCAGCACAAATAATAACGTCTTTATGTCGTTCTACAAATACTATTTGGATGAAAAACCTGCGAGAATTTCGTTGAAACGTTAGACACTTGAGATTTCTAGAGTTCCGAGAACACTGGCAACTACGCACGAGCACTAAGGATTGTGCCAAATGTGACTAGGAGGCACGTGGTGGATTCACCACCAGGAAGATGCGGGTGACATCAGATGCCGGTTCCCTTTTGCAAGGACCATCCGTCTCCTGAACCCTTTCGCCGAGTCTCCAGACGTTTAGGGATGTCGCACATTCAGAGATGTACCATCTGTAGGGTCTAAATCGAGCGTTGAAGTCTGGGGGTCTGAAGAGAGAATTATCCCCCCCCCCCCCCCCCCCCCCCCCGGCGCTGTGGGTAAAACCTGTGAGGGGAAGGACCTGTTAATAGGTCTGTCTGCTCTCCAGTAATGACGCGTTAGACCTCCGGGGTAGGCCATTGACTGGACCACTTTGCACTTCACGCTTTTCACCCCTCGGCTGACCACTGGGAGCGGAATATTGACCAGTTTGGCCACTTCCATCGCCTGCGTGTGTAGTCATCAGTCGGAAGCTTAATGTGAGCTCTCCATTATTACTTCCGTACTGGACGCTGTGTGACTGCGCACTGTTCTCTGAGTAAGTTTCACATCTTTGCCAGATAAGGGATTCTATTGGACTTAAAACCACGAGCGTTGACTGTGTGAGAGTGAAGTTTGTGGATGGTGAGGAGCACTCCGGGGAAGGGTTCGCAAGTGGACCATCTCAGCGAACACGGCGTCGGCGAGTTCCTTCATGCGTAGCGCTGGTAAGGTAATGCTGCTTATAGCCCAGCCGACTGCAAAGGGCCAGATCAGGACTGACACAGCGCTGGAGATAGTATGTGAAACTGTAGGTATTCAGTGTACCCTCCTCTCTCTCTCTCTCTCTCTCTCTCTCTCTCTCTCTCTCTCTCTCTCTCTCTCTCTCTCTCTCTCTCTCTCTCTCTCTCCCGTATTCAACAAAGTCTCTGTCTTGCGTATTGGAGTGGTTTACTGCAAGTAAATTTCCTTGTATTTAAAAAATAAGAAGGGCTTATAATGTTTCAAACCGTCGAATGAAAAGTATTTAATGGAAAAGCTCTAAATAACCATCCCATTAGTTTGCTAGTTTGCTAATTGGACATGTCGATCATAATCTCTCTCTATCTCTTTCTCTCTCTCTCTCTCTCTCTCTCTCTCTCTCTCTCTCTCTCTCTCTCTCTCTCTCCACTCCTCCACTCCTGCAGGTGGAGACAATCGGAGACGCCTACATGTGTGTGGTCTCTGTCTGTCTGTTGTCTGTCTGTCTCTGTGTCTGTCTGTCTCTCTCTCTCTTTCTCTCTGAGAGGGCTGTGGCTTTTTACATCGGAAACGTCTTACAAACTTGTTTGCGCACATGTGTTCACCATAAGAAATATAGAAACAAATATATTTGACTTTTTGTTTTTCTTTGCCACAACTGCAATTTGTGTCTGATTTTTTTTTTTCTTTTTTCTTTTTTTTTTAGGGGGTGGGGGGGGGGGGGGGGGGGGGCTGGGGGGGGGGGGGGAATGGAGTGAGAGGAGGGGATATGAGATTATATGGTACAGAAATTCTCTGTATGTCTAATTCACCCTTAAATAAACTTTCCCATTCCTATTACTTCATCTGCATCGAGTAGTTTATTGCTCAAATGAAAATTGAACGTGGCAGCTGTGCTACAGTTTGCACCGACAGATCTCAAAAACTCCAGCACCAGCACCTCTTTAGATATTACCAACGCCATTGCTCCTCTAGATTCTGTCAACACCAACCTCTCCCCCCCCCCCCCCTTCCATTAATACTGCTAATACCAACACCGACACCCTTCTACATATTGACGACGCAAATACACTTGTAGATACTGCCAACACCGGCACCTCTATAGAAACTGCCAACACCAGCACCTCTGTAGATATTGCCAACACCAACACCTCTGTAGATATTGCCAACACCAACACCTCTGTAGATATTGCCAACACCAACACCTCTGTAGATTTTGCCAACACCAACACCTCTGTATATATTGCCAACACCAACACCTCTGTAGATATTGCCAACACCAACACCTCTGTAGATATTGCCAACACCAACACCTCTGTAGATTTTGGCAACACCAACACCTCTGTATATATTGCCAACACCAACACCTCTATAGATATTGTCAACACGTTTACCTCTGTAGATATTGACAGGGTCAACACCTCTAGAGATATTGCCAGTGGGTGCCCTAGTAATTCTCAACGCAAACGCACCAATATGACAGCTCTTATTACTTCAAGAATTTAGGATGGAGACGGCCACCTATGTACGTGAGCATTATTTCGTGTTTTTCTGAAGAAGAAAAAAAAAGACGAGAAAACTCTTTTGACAGTTTTTTACCCTGATTTTTGGCAGCATATTCTAATATTTCTTGGAAAAAAATTCGTTGATGAACTTCGCCTTGGCTTCTGTACGACTACATCTTGGTGTGTGTGTGTGTGTGTGTGTGTGTGTGTGTGTGTGTGTGTGTGTGTGTGTGTGTGTGTGTGTGTGTTTGCTCGCTCTCTCTCTCTCTCTCTCTCTCTCTTCTCTCTCTCTCTCTCATTTGAACGTGTTTTCACTGAAATTGACATAACAATCAAATTTGTGTGCGCGAGTGTGTGAGCGCGCGCATGAATGCAAGTACAAACTGAGCGACGGTGATCGCAACAACAGCACTGAAGGAAGGATTTCTCACAGCGACAGAAAGACTGTAGGACCCTTCGCAGGTACAACAGTGAGTAACATAAACCTGGGGGAAAATTAAACAAACAACAACACAAAAAACAGATCATTATTCCGCTAGGAACAAAAAGGGCAAACACATGACATAACAAAACACAAACGATTACCCGTTTTTCGTTTTCATTGTCCTGAATGTTGTTGATCTTGCCTGAAAGAGAGGTCGAAACGCGTCGTGTTTTGTGCAGTGATTTGTTTGTCCGTTTTGCCCCGGTGGAATAATGACAATATATTTTTCCTTTGATTTGGTTCAGTTTCTGCCTCCAGCCGCTTCACTTTGAAATCAACACGGTGTGCTTTAATCCACCGGATTATCAACTCCACATTGCCACAATACCACCCCCCCCCACCACCCGGTTTTCCCTCTTCTTCTCCTGTATCACCTTCCATCCCTCCTTTCGTGAGTATTCTTTTTTTTTCTACGTGCGCAGGCTGATACTCCTGTGGGACACTCCTGGGTAGGCTGTCAAGGATTAATCCCATCTACCCAACAAAGGGAGTGGAGTTTTGTGTGTATGACCAGTTTTTTTTTTAATCCCGCCATTAAAGGCAGCCATACTCCAACTCGGGGAAGGTGCATGCTATGTGTAACGTGTCATCCATACCAACAGCCAAACCGGCCTTCTCTTCCGAAAGTTGGTGATGAGAATTTACGTGTGTGCAAGATGTCATGCGTGCGTTCACACACGGAACCTCGGTTTAGAGTCTCATTCGAAGGACTGTATGGGAAATGGAATCAGAAACCAATGTTAACTCCGTGGGAAAAATCCCCCTGTACCGAAACGGCCCGGCGGAGATTCGAACCCGCAACCCCAGGATCACCAAGATTACGACTCCGACATGCGCCACTGAGCTATTCTCTGGCCCCCTCGTAAGTACTGTGAGTTTTCTCCAGGATAGTTAACCCTGAGGGTGACATGCGCTGCTCGTTATTACGCGATGGTGGAATCGATCAGTAACAGAGCTTCATCATGTCCAGTTTCCCATTCTTTCTTTTACAGTAGTAAGTGGTAGATTTCACAGGATAATTCTTGAGAGGATTTTTCCAGAAATCTCGTTTTAACCCCCAGCTTTTTGTGTGTGTGTGTGTGTCAGGGGGGGGGGGGGGGGGGGGGGGGCGGTCAATACGTTAGTATAGTCGATGGACAAAGCTTTCGTTGAAATGAGAAAGTGAATGCAATCAAAACTTCCTCGTATGCTACCCACATAGAGAGAGAGAGAGAGAGAGAGAGAGAGAGAGAGAGAGACAGCCAGAGAGAAGAGACAGAGAGAGGAGAGACAGACAGACAGACAGACAGACACACAAGACGCACAGAATCTTTGTTCGTCGATCTGTCTGTCGATCTGTGTATCTGCTTGCCTGTCTGTCTGTCTGTCTGTCTACAGTCTGTCAGTCTCTGTTTGTCTCTCTCTCTCTCTCTCTCTCTCTCTCTCTCTCTCTCTCTCTCTCTCTCTCTCATCATCCTCTCTCCTCCTCTCTTCTTCTTCTTCTTCTTCTTCTTCTTCTTCTTCTCTCCGGCTGTCTGTTTGCGAAAATATTAGGTGTTACCTTGAAATTTCAGAATCTCCGTCTTTCTGTCTGCAGCTGAATTCCTGAGCCAGACCTCACAGGACAAGACTGTCAGTCACCCCCCACCCCCATCCCACCTCTGCCACCACACCTGCTCATCCACCATGACGTCAGCGATGACGACTTCCGTCGATCCCATCTGGAGGCTCTCCACGTCATCAAACCAGACCGTCAATTCATCCTCCGACGTCTCCTCACCCGCCTCCACCTCATCAGCGTCAGTGGCGCGTCACGCGTCAGATGTGTTGCCGGCAGCAATCAATGTGTGTCGGGCAACCAATCAAACGTCGGCAACTTGTCCGTGGCTCTTGGGATGTGTCTGGGAGCCTGGGCCTTCGGGGGCTTCATCATCGGAGGCAACCTGCTCATCGTGAGAGCGCTGTGCTGCGCGTGCGGCGGCTCCGCACGTTGTCCAACATGTACATCGTCTCCCTGGCCGTGTCGGACTTTCTGGTGGGGGTGCTCCTCCTGCCTCTCGGCCTCTCCTTCCTCCCTGACTTCGTCCACCTCTTCCAGGACAGCTACCTCGGGTGCATGGCCTTTCCTGGCCTCATCTACGTCACGGCGGGGTCTTCCGGGGGCCACATGCTTCTCGTGTCCGTGGACAGGTACCTGTTCCTGATGCATCCTTTCCTGTACAGCAGAGTCATCAACCGGCGCAAAGTGATCGCCAGCATTCTGCTCGTGTGGGCTCTGTCCGTGGTATACGGGAGTGGCGTCTTCTTGTTCAACGACTATGCCTCGGTGCGGAACTGTAACGGTCCGGAGGTGCTGCCAGTCTCCTTCAACGTGTACGCGACGGGCTCTCTGCACCTGTTCCTGATCTTGGTCACCTCTTATGTCTACATCAGAATCATGATGCTGGCTTTCCATAAACATCGCGCCATGAACAAGACACCCATGGGTAGGAAGACTCGGAATAAGGTCCAGAGAAAAGTCGAACCCTGTGGTCAAGAAGACCCCTCCATGGACCCCTCCTCGATGAGAGTTTCAGCCGTCACGCAGCACACTCTTGTCTGTGAAGTCCCAAATCCGCGGGTCACATTTCAGCTTCCTCTCCCGTCAACAACGCACAGGGTAACCAGCAGTCGGTCATGAATGAAGCAGCAGTCACTGACAAGGCTGAGATGAATTCAGGTACAGACGTGGCTGCTTGCAGCTCTGCCAACCCCCCCACCCACGCAGCGGCGAACCAGGAGATAACCCAGCAGACAGCCCCTACACCTGGCAGCAGTACCTCTGGTCCACTCCGCGAGCCGTTGCAGAACTCAGCCACCCGCTTCCAGGAGGCGGATGTGGTCAGTCTGCATCAGCCTCTGTCTGGACAAACCCAGCAGAGTCACGCACAGAGGTCAACGGGGGTACTGACTCTGGCACGTCTCGTCCAATGACTGCAGCTGAATACCCTGATGTTGATCCTGCTAGCGGTTGCGCTGGAACTCCGAAGGAGAGCTGCCAGACGAATGGATTGGTTTATCACCAGGCAGGGAGCCAGGCATCGGCCAGTCTCGGTGACCGAGTCCAAGAGTCCCGACAGGTCTCAGACTGTACCACCCCTGAACCTGCACAAAAGCAGACGACAGAAGTCTGTGATGACCCATCTTCCCACAGCCAGAATGCCAACGTTGATGCTGACGTCGTTTCCTCTCGGGAAGTCGCTGTAACTGAATGCTCGTCGGCCGTTCGCAGTCAGCCTGAAGCCGGAGAATTTGTCCCAGAATCGGCATCATGCGCTCCAGCTTCGTCCCCTTCAGCTCCGGTAGAGAATGGAGAGACAAGACCCGTGTGTCCCAACGACAGTAGGGCAGCATCTCCCAACAAGACCAGGACCACCTCCGTCAACAACACCACAACCACAACCACCAGTCACCTAGCTGTGACAGGGTATCCAGCCACGATGGCACCTTCAGCGGCGATTACCACCACAACGCCAGCTTCTGAAGTTCCAGACTACTCCAGAACCTCCCCAGTGTCCAGTCCTCGCCCTCGCCACGGCGAACCCAAGTCCTCTCCCTGGAAGTCTGTCCGGCTGTTCCTCAGCGTGTTCATCTGCTTCTGCGTGTTCTGGCTGCCCTATTACTTCTGTCTGTTTGTCCGCACGGAGCACAATATTTCACAGGCTGTCCTGGACATGCTAGTCTTGCTGGGGTTGCTGAATTCGGCGGTCAACTTCATCGTGTACGCCATGATCAGCAGAGACTTCAGGGAGTACTTCAGGCGCACTCTCTGTATGTCGTCTTGTTCCAGATCTTAGCATTCCACGTGTGCTTTTCAGCGCTGACGAAAATGCCGAGCTTTTTTTTTCTTCTTCTACTAGCATCTCAGTTTCTGTCATTCGATGCTTTCCATTAAAAGTAAACATCGTGAAATAGATAACGGAACACTTTTAATTTAGCACAAACTTAAATGTTAAACACACGTGCATCTCGTCCTAAGCATGTAGTAGAGTATGCAGTCCAGATCACGAACTCCGTCCTAAAAACAAATTGATGGAAAATCTTTTTTTTTCTTTTCAGTACTTTACTGTAGACCCGAATCAATGCACGCGTCGTGCAAGATAAGTTCAGCTCCCATTATAAGACAGTTGCAAGCCTGTAATTCCAAACGAATGCTGCATAGTCTGTGGCAGTGTTTCGCCTTGCGTCTGCATTTGCAAAAGATGAATTGGCGCTGAAAAGAGCATGTCTTCGAAAGTTATGGGCGTGTGTTGAACTGTCTTATCATGAGAACAAAACTGATCTTTCTGTGCTTTTTTTTTTAATTCATTATTTGTGGCAACTTCATTAACATTTTTTCTTTGCTTTCCTTCTTTTATTTATTCGTTTTCTTTTTTTTTTTTTTTTTCTTTTTTTTCTTTTTTTTTTATTTTTTTGTTCTTACTGTTTTGTAGCCCCATCTTCTTGCTTTGTCTCTTGGCTGGTTATCCTTGTTGTGTCCCCCACTTTTGTTTTAAAGAAATAATGGCTGCAGTGGGGTCAGGGTCCGTACGCAGAAAGAGGACAGCCAGTTGTGACTGGCACGCTTCACTGGGCTGTTGGTGAACTTGTGGACAGAGCTGTTGCCACTAGCAGGTGGGAAACTTACGTAACAGGTTACGAAATTTGCCGCGTGGAGTGTGTTGACTATTTTTTATGTTTCGTTTCGTTTTTGTTTTGCTTTTGTTAACCTAAGAGGAGTAAAAGTGCTTGTAAACTAAAAAATTCAAAGGCATGGTTTCCAGTTTTAACTCTATTAGTGAAGAGTTGATATAATTATGCTGTCCTTCCAAAAGTATCGTTCTTGTGCGTGATTGTTAGATAGTGTCAGTAAGAGGGGTAGGGCCGACTAATGTGTAGTTGAAGAGAAACAAACAAACAGACAACACACACACGCACACACACACACACACACACACACACACACACACACACACACACACACACGCACACACACGCACACATAAATAAAACACAGCGCAAAGAACGGATTTTTTGTGGCACATAATGCAAAAATAAATGAAAACACATAGACGAATGAATAAATAGATAGGTATATAAACAAATGAATGAATAAACAAGCACAAAGCTCATTTTCTCTGGACGTCGATGCTGTCAACACATTCAGTGAAGAACACTGACAAACACTCAAATAGGACAGGTAGGCGCGCGCGCGCGCGCTGCACACGCACACACACACACACACACACACACACACACACACACACACACTTCAATGCGTTTCTTTTTTCTTATATTGAGCGTGTTGTGATTCAATTTCACAATACCACATCCATTATTAGGAGACTTTGTTCCGAATGGCCACAGTAAAGTCTGTTCCGATTGGTCAATGTTATTCCATTGAAAACGACGACTGAGACGTCTTCAGCTGACGATTCTAACAAATGTCATTCCCCATCGTTATACTACTACTACTACTACTACTACTACTACTACTACTGTCTAGTCAATCCTTTCTTCCTTTCTTTCGCATTTCATGGAAGAAAAGGTCTTTGCTTGTCGCCTTCTGGTTCGTGCGGTCAGGAATGACACAGCAAGACCCCCCCCACCCCCCACCCCAACCCCCCATCCCTCTCCCAGGGCATGCTGAAGTCAAGTCAGTTTCAAAGTGAGGTGACCGATGGCGGAATTTGAAATACATTTCAACAAGAATCGTTTCTAATTCCGCAATGCAATATGGACTAACAGGTTACAAGACAAAACGCCCTACACCCGTTTTGCGCCGAACATGAGAAGACACGTGATTGCTCGTTCTTTGTTTTCATTGTCCTGAATGTTTATTTGTTTTACCTGAAGAAGACCGAAGAGGTCGAAACGCGTCGTCGTGTTTTGTCTCGTAATCCGTTTGTCCATATTACCTTGCGGAATCACCTACAGTTCTTCCTATTAAAATATGCTGAAATGAAGTACGACATTTTTCGATTCATCTGGAAAAAAAAAGTCGATGCACTGAGAGCTGGAAGTAAACAAATTTCTCCGAAAAACACCAACTAACGGCTGTTTTGAACATAGCAGGGGGCCTGAATAGCTCAGTGGTAGAATGCCGGACTCGTAATCTTGGGTTGCGGGTTCGAATCTCTGCCGGGCCGTTTCGGTACAAGGAGATTTTTCCTTCGGAGTTCACATTAGTTCTGACTCCCATTTTCCATACAGTCCTTTGAATGAGACTATAAACCGAGGTTCCGTGTGTGAACGCACGCACAACATCTTGCACACACGTAGAATTCCATCACCAACTTTCGGAAGAGAAGGCCAGTTTGGCCATTGGTATGGATGACACATTACACATATCATGCACCTTCCCCGAGGTTGGAGTATGGTTGTCTTTAATGGCGGGATGAAAAACGGTCACACACACACAAAACTCCACTCCCTTTGTTGGGTAAATGGGATTAATCCTTGCCTTTCTATACAGGGGGTATCCGCAGGTGTATCAGCCTGCGTACTCAGAAGAAGATAACAGATGCGCAGCAGTAACGCCTTTATCAAAGAGAAGCAGTAAGTAAAAAGATGGCTTCAACAGCACCCGAACTACGACAGAAAGGATACCCTTCACCTCCTAATATGAAATGTTCATACACACACACACACACACACACACACACACACACACACACACACACACACACACATATATATATATATATATATATATATAATATAGATAGATAGATAGATAGACACACACACACACACACACACACACATATATATATATATATATATATATATATATCATATATATAAATGTATATTTGTGTCTATATAGACATGGGTATGTACATTTTTGCGCCTTTTTAGAATAGCAACCTTAATATTGATAGTCTCCTGCCATTTCCTTTACCACGTACGTAATTAGAAACATTTGAACACTAGCTTCTTCTTGTTCAAATTCAATTTTAACATCAATTGTAAAACCATGTGACTGCAAAGTTGAAACACGTTTGTTTAATTAAACCACAAATGTTCGCACAAATTCACGCTGGTGAGTCTACATGGTGGTACAGCTGCGATGACTGTGGAACACACCCTGCAGGACTGTCCCAACACAGCAAAACCTCAGAGCAGAGACCTGGTCTGCAGACACCACGATGAGGGAGGAGCTCTGTGGACCTCTGGAGGGCCTCTGCCGTACTACAGCCTTCGTCAACGCCTCTGAAGCTCCTGTCTGAGGGAAGGACGAAGAAGGAGGATGAGCAGCGGAACCTGAAAGTCTCTCGTGGCACGGTCCCTCAGTGGGACTTAGTCCTCATTGGTTTGGAACGGTCCACGTTCGTCCATCTTTGGGATCTGCCAAGGCACACACGCACTTCTTTGACTGTTCATGAGAAGACGCGAAGTTTGCTCATAAAATGTGTGTGCAGTTTTTTTTTTTTTTTTTTTTTCAAATGTGGAAGTAGTGTAAAGCTGCTTTTCTGTCCAAACGGGGCATCAAAGGGGCGGCAGATAGAAAGGCGAGCCTATATTGTGCTTCTGTGGACCGATCCAGATAATGATTTGAAACACGGCTCCTTAGAGTGATGTTTTTTTTCTCCTGAGGTAGTTTGGTGTAGTTGTGCTGAGAGTGTGTACGTGAGAATGCGTGGTGAACGAACGTTTGTTGTCCGATAACACGCAGAAATGGAAAAAAAAAAAATGTTCTCTACGCCCTCCTCTCTCTCTCTCTCTCTCTCTCAGATTTGTTTGCTTGTTTTCTAAATTTTGTCTTGTCTTCATTCGTGTGAGCAAAATATAAACAAAGTTCATTGTGCTTATCCTTTTTTTTCTATTCCCTCATTACACATTTTCGTTCGTTCGTAATTTTTCTCTCTCTCTCTCTCTCTCTCTCTTTAATTTTTGTTTTCTTTTTATTATAGTGAGCAAGGTATAAGGATGCCCTTTGCGTTTTTTCTTTTCCCTCACTAAAAACTTCCGTTCGTTCTCCTTCGTTCTCTCTCTCTCTCTCTCTCTCTCTCTCTCCTCTCACTCTCTAACTCCGCTCCGTCCGTCCCATCTCCCCATGTATCGATCGTCCCAGATAAAACAATGATTATCGTCTGCAATATTGCCTTCTTTGCGTAGAACATCTTTGTGCTCGTCCACCCCTACCCCCACCCCCCTCCCTGCCTTGCTCAAACTTGTACAAACACATTGTTTGTTCACCCACCGTCATGTCGGTATGTATCATCTGTACATTATCTCCTTTGCTCAGACTGCATCATCTGTATATTATTTCCAGTGCTCAGACTGTATCCCCTGTATATTATCTCCATTGCTCAGACTGTATCTTCTGTATATTATCTCCATTGCTTAGACTGTATCATCTGTATATCATCTCCATTGCTCAGACTGTATCCTCTGTATATTATCGCCATTGCTCAGACTGTATCCTCTGTATATCATTTCGCCATTGCTCAGACTGTATCCTCTGTATATTATCGCCATTGCTCAGACTGTATCCTCTGTATATCATCTCCATTGCTTAGACTGTATCCTCTGTATATCATCGCCATTGCTCAGACTGTATCCTCTATATTATCGCCATTGCTCAGACTGTATCATCTGTATATTATCTCCATTGCTCAGACTGTATCCTCTGTATATTATCTCCATGCTCAGACTGTATCCTCTGTATATCATCTCCATTGTTCAGACTGTATCATCTGTATATTATCTCCATTGCTCAGACTGTATCCTCTGTATATTATCTCCATTGTTCAGACTGTGTCCTCTGTATATTATCGCCATTGCTCAGACTGTATCCTCTGTATATTATCTCCATTGCTCAGACTGTGTCCTCTGTATATTATCGCCATTGTTCAGACTGTATCCTCTGTATATTATCTCCATTGCTCAGACTGTATCCTCTGTATATTATCTCCATTGTTCAGACTGTATCCTCTGTATATTATCTCCATTGCTCAGACTGTATCCTCTGTATATTATCTCCATTGCTCAGACTGTGTCCTCTGTATATTATCTCCATTGCTCAGACTGTTCATGGAATGATGTCTGTTCAACTAAGTGACCACTTGTTTTGCTTCTCTGTTCACCTTATTGTGTGTTCACCGCTGTGTTGTCTGGGTATGTAGTGGTTCACCATCTGTATTTCTTCTTCATTTCCCAGAGTGGCCACCAAATCTTTGTTCACTTCTATATCGTCCGTGTGTGCACAGTATGCGTGTGTTTTCTTCTCTCTATTGCTCAAAATGGTTACAGATATTTTCCGGTCACTATTGTATTTATTATTGAGTTTACTGTCTTTACCCCTTTCTCCATCGCTCAAAACTCTCCACCAAAGATATAGTATGTGCATTTTTTAAAAAAATGCCTGTGGGCATGTATATATCATCTGTATATAGACTCTATTCCTCATTTCCGAATGTCTCCAAAACATTGTTCACAACTGTATGCGTATCATCTGTATAACATCTCCGTTACGAAGAATGTCCACTGAAATGGTATCTGTTCACTGCGTACCGTTAGTGTTCTCTCTCCATCGCTCCTAATGATATTGTATTTGTTCACCTCAGTGGAATCTTTACATGTATCCACTGTGTTTATTCATGCTCTCTCTTGTTGCTTCGTGTGTTCACCAAACGTCGACTGTTCACATGTGTGTGAGCCACTACTCTCATTGCTGAGCAAGGCAAGCTAGTTGTCTGTCTCGGAACTGTTCATGGTATTGCCAGGACATGATATTGATTTGTGTCTGTCGTGTATTATTTCTGGAAACGTAATGTGTATCAACGTGCTTGATGGCTGCCTTTACATAGATTATGCGAATATCTGTGCCGAAATTTGATGCTCGTCTATGTTTGTATTGTATATGGTAACGCTCACATACAGGGTAGCCCGTTTTCTAGTTTTGATATTGTTTATGGAGAGGCTACACTGTGAACTTGTCTGTTGTCTCATTTTTCTATATTTCTATGACACTGCGTGTGTGCCGGTGAAGCACATGAGGCTGTTAATAATGATTTAATTTATTTGTCAGTTTGTCGGCCGCAGGAACAACAGCAGCCCAAGTTTTCGGTTTGCTTTCTTTTGCTGACATAGAAGCGTAAGGGGTGAAGTTGTAAACACGGCAGGAAAGGTGGAACGATTCAAACTCTTGGCACTCCCACCTTTCGTGATCTACCGAAGCTTTCGATAGAATTATTAAAGTATTATTGTCTACACTATATTGGTATTCACGTTTGCTACAGGTGCACCCAAGTGAAGACACATTTTGTGCATAACGAAGAATCAGTGTTATGCCTTGAAACAGAACAAAACATAGATAATGCTAGAGTCCAGAGCTAAGCAAGTGTATGATACTGCATTCTGTGAGTACTGCATCGTGTTGTACTGCGTTGTGTTGTCTTTGCGCGTGTTGTAGTATGTAACTTGATTGTCCCAGTGCAGATATATGCGCACATCTATAAAACGTCTGTGTTGCGTGCGTGCGTGCGTGTGTGTGTGTGTGTGTGTGTGCGTGAAAGGGAAAAAAGTAGGTATTAATGATTTTCTGTCCT
>JADBJO010002228.1:147500-165000 GCA_016801955.1 Conus betulinus
AGAGAGAAAGAGAGAGCTCACTTGTGTGTGTGTGTGTGTGTGTGTGTGCGCTGCGCGCGCGCACACGCTTGTGTGTGTGTGCGCGCGCGCGTGTGTGTATGTGCGTGTGTGTGTGCGCGCCCGCGCGCGTGCGGCGGGGAGGGAAGAGGATATTAGATATATCATTCTGAGGTCATGTCTCTGTATTGTATTATACTATACTGCGTTGTTTCGTGCAGTATTCGTAGCATACTGTATTGTATTGTATTGTATTGTATTGTATTGTATTGCATGATACCGTACTGTTCACCGTCGCAGCGAGCGCGTTTTCTCCGAATGAAATCCGCACTGCTCTCCCCAGGTAGTGTAGTGTCGTCGCAGTCCAGCGCCACCTATTCGTTTCTTTGTGTGTGCGTGCGCGCGCGCGCGCGCGCGTGTGTGTGTGTGTGTGTGTGTGTGTGTGTAGTTTTATTTGCCTGTTTAAGTGGGTATCCCTGCAGCATCTTGGCAGGGGGGGGGGGGAGATAAGCCCCCATCCCCACCCTTTTCATCACTGAAGTTCATTTGATATTCTCCTCATTTTCATTAGATTCATCCTGAAACTGTAAGGTAGACTCTTTACAAGAGTCATTAAGCAGCCGTCACCATGCGCGGATTGGTCCACACACACACACGGTGACTAATCCATTTTATTTCAATGTGCAGACTCGGTTTCAACTGCTGCGCTCTGTGGCGCCATATCAAACCTGCGCCTCCTACCCCCACCATGTCAAGCCCTGAAACCCGCGTCCCTTTACGCGCCACCCATGTAACGCTCTGTGTTCCCGACCCCTGTACCCCCGCCCATGTAACGCCCTGTATCCATGACCCTTCTACCCCCCACCATGTAACGCTCTGTGTTCCCGACCCCTAGTCCCCACCCATGTAACGCTCTGTATCATCGACCCCTAGTCCCCACCCATGTAACGCTCTGTATCATCGACCCCTAGTCCCCACCCATGTAACGCTCTGTATCATCGACCCCTAGTCCCCACCCATGTAACGCTCTGTATCATCGACCCCTAGTTCCCACCCATCTAACGCTCTGTATCATCGACCCCTAGTCCCCCCCCCCATCTAACGCTCTGTATCATCGACCCCTAGTCCCCACCCATGTAACGCTCTGTATCATCGACCCCTAGTCCCCACCCATCTAACGCTCTGTATCATCGACCCCTAGTCCCCACCCATGTAACGCTCTGTATCATCGACCCCTAGTCCCCACCCATGTAACGCTCTGTATCATCGACCCCTAGTCCCCACCCATGTAACGCTCTGTATCATCGACCCCTAGTCCCCACCCATGTAACGCTCTGTATCCTCGACCCCTAGTCCCCCACCCATGTAACGCTCTGTATCCATGACCCCTGTACCCCCACCCATGTAACGCTCCGTGTCTTTGAACCCTAGTCCCCCCCACCCATGCAACGTCCTGTGTATTCTCGACCCCTAGTCCCCCACCCAAGTAACGTTCTATGTCTTCGACCCCTGTCTCCCCACACACTTAATACTCTGTATCCACGACCCACGTACCGTACCCTACCCCACCCCCATCTAACGCTCTGTATCCACGATCCCTGTACCCGCACTCATCTAACGCTCTGTATCCTCGACCCCTGTACCCGCACTCATGTAACGCTCTGTATCCTCGATCCCTGTACCCGCACTCATCTAACGCTCTGTATCCACGATCCCTGTACCCGCACTCATCTAACGCTCTGTATCCACGACCCCTGTACCCGCACTCATCTAACGCTCTGTATCCACGACCCCTGTACCCGCACTCATGTAACGCTCTGTATCCTCGACCCCTGTACCCCCACCCATGTAACGCTCTGTGTCATTGACACCTGTTCCCATGGCATACTCTGCACCCACGTCTTCCCTGCACGTCACAACGTTCAATCGCTCCTGCCCACACTCACCCCCCCCACCCCCCTTCCCACATACGCCCCCATCCATTTCACGCCCTGCGTCCGCACCTATGCCCACCATGTTCTGCTTTCATCTGTCCCTTTTGCCCCAATACGCCCACCATGTCCTTTCATCTGTCCGTTTTGCCCCAATGCGCCAACCATGTTCTGCTTTCATCTGTCCCTTTTGCCCCAATACGCCCACCATGTCCTTTCATCTGTCCCTTTTGCCCCAATGCGCCAACCATGTCTTGCTTTCATCTGCCCCTTTTGCCCCAATACGCCCACCATGTCCTTTCATCTGTCCCTTTTGCCCCAATGCGCCAACCATGTCTTGCTTTCATCTGCCCCTTTTGCCCCAATACGCCCACCATGTGTCCTTTCATCTGCCCCCTTTTGCCCCAATGCGCCAACCATGTCCTTTCATCTGTCCCTTTTGCCGCAATTCGCCAACCATGTCCTTTCATCTGTCCCCTTTTTGCCGCAATACGCCCACCATGTCTTGCTTTCATCTGCCCCCTTTTGCCCCACTGCGCCAACCATGTCCTTTCATCTGTCCCTTTTGCCGCAATACGCCCCCACCATGTCTTGCTTTCATCTGCCCTTTTGCCCCAATACGCCCACCATGTCCTCTTTTTATCTGCCCCTTTTGCCCCAAAACGCCCACCATGTCTGCTTTTATCTGCCCCTTTTGCCCCAATACGCCCACCATGTCCTCTTTTTTATCTGCCCCTTTTGCCCCCAAAACGCCCACCATGTCTTGCTTTTATCTGCCCCCTTTGCCCCAAAACGCCCACCATGTCTTGCTTTTATCTGCCCCTTTTGCCCCAATACGCCCACCATGTCCTGCTTTTATCTGCCCCTTTTGCCCCAATACGCCCACCATGTCCTGTTTTCATCTACCCCTTTTGCCCCAATGCACCCGCCCAAGTCACTCCCTCCATCCGCGATTGCTCTGCCCCAATACCCCCCCACACGTCACGCCCATCACCTGCGTCCCCCCTCTGCCCCCATACGCCCACCTGCGTCACGTACGCCCTACATCCCCACCCATGTTCCGCCCCGCATCTTCAAATCCACCCCTAGCCCACACCCCTACCCATGTCAAGCCCTGAAATCCGCGCTCCCAGAGTCCCCACCCATGTTATGCCTCGCATTTACACTTCCTCCCCCGCCACGCCACCCATGTCGCTCCATCAACCGCGTCTGCCGTATCCCCCCATCCATGTCAGACGCTTGTAATGCCGTCCTTCATACCCACAACCACATTGTACGCTGCATCCGCGACCCCGTACCCACAGCATACCGTGCCATCGGCGTCTCACGTATCCCCCCATACGTCACACCCTGCGTTCGCTTCTCCCTCTCCCCTTCAACGCACGCCCGTCCTTATCAGGACCAGCATCCGCGCCCCGACTGACCAAATGTATCACTGACGATCGACTGACCTAATGTATGACTGGAAGATCGACTGACCAAATATACGACTGAACGATCGACTGCCAAATGTACGACTGAACGATCGACTGACCGAATGAATGACTGAAGGAGCGACTGACCGACTAGAAAAAATGAATGACTGAACAACCGATTGACCGACTGAACAAATGAATGATGGAACGAGCGACCGACTGAGAAAATTTACCAACGAATGACTGAGCGACCGACTGACCAAATGTATGACGGAACGAATGACCGACTGAACCATCGACCGACCGGATGAATGAATGAACGACCGACTGACAATGAATGACTGAACGACCCATTGAACAAATAAATGATGAAACGAGCGACCGACCGACTCAAAAAAAAAAAAAAAAAAAAAAACCCAACGAAAAGTATTGAACGAGCGACCGACCAAATGAACGAATGAATGACTGAAGGACCGACAGACCGACTGAAAAAAAATAATAAAGAGCGACCGATCGAGTAGAAACTACCAACGAATGATAGGAAGACCAAACGACCAGCTGAACGAATGAGTGACTGAACAACAGACTGAACGAACGAATGACAGAATAAGCGACCGACTGACCAACTGAAGGAAAAAACCGACTGAACGAATGAATAACTGAACGACCAACCTACCGAACAAATGTACAAACGACCGACTGACTGACTAAATGACTGAACGAGCAACTGATTGACTGAACGAATGAATGACTGAACGACCGACCGACCGAATGATTGAACGACCGATTGACCAAATAAATGACTGAACAACCGACTGAATGAATGAATGATGGAACGAGCGACCAACCGAATAAATTTACGACGAACGAATGACTGAGCGACGGACTGATCGAATCTATGACTGAACGATCGACAGAACGAATGAATGACTGAAGGACCGATTAACCGACTGAACGAACGACTGACCGATCTGAATTACGAATGACTGACTGAGCGACCAACTGACCGGATGTATGACTGAACAAGCGACTGACCGAACAAATCTATGAACGAATGACTGAACGACCGACTGAATGAATGAATGACTGAAGGACCGACTGAACGACTGACCGAACGACCGATGAAATGACTGACCTAAACGAGCCACCGATTGACCAGTTGAACGAATGCACGACTGAACGACCGACTGACGAATAAATGGCCAAACGACCGAATGTATAACTGAACAAAACCGACTGACTGACTAAACGAATGAATGACTGAGCGACAGACTGATCGAACGAATGTACGAACGAATGACTGACTGACTGAACACATGAACGACTGACCGAACGACAAACCGCTTGAATGACCGACAGACCGAATGTATGACTGTAGGGCGGACTGACCGATTGCACGTCTGAACGACCGACTGAACGAATCGATGACTGAAGACCGACTGACCGATCAAATCTACAAACGGATGACTGAACGACCGACCGACCGAATGAATGTATGAACGACCGACCGACCGAATGAATGATGGGAACAACCGCCTGAACGAATGAACGAGCAACCCACCCAACAGATGTACGAACGAATGACTGAACGAACGAACGACCGACCAACTAAACGAATGAATGGCTGCTGAACGACCGACTGATCGAATGAATGATGAAACAAGCGACCGACCAAACGAATGTACGAACGAATGACTAAACGGCCGACCGACCGAATGAACGAACGAATGTCTGAACGACCGACTGACCAGCTTAACGAGTGTCAATGAATGAGCGAGCGACCGATCATCCAAACAAACGCACGAAAAACAAGAAGAAGGAGCGAACAAACGAATATTCGAAAGAGAGGAGTGCACGGGGGGGGAAAAAAGGAAGAAAAACTATTTTAAAAAATTAAACCACAAATACTGTAACAAAGAATGAAAAGATAAACAATTGCGAAACAAACTCTTCTAAATACATCTTGCGGGTACGGTGGGAGGAGTAAATTGGTGAGGGGGGTGTGGGTGTGTGTGTCGAGAGATGGGAAAAAAAAACTGTTGTTGCCACTCGATGTGCCATTAATTTTGATGGAAAAGATTTAAACTGTAGATGTAAAAAGCAAAGCCCCTGAACACTCTCCATTGTTAATACTGTGTAATTACCACACCATATGACATACACACTGCAAAACATTGCTTAGAGATTAGATAAGTAATTAAAATAGATACAGAAATAAATACGGTAATCACATAATCAATTACTCATTAAGTAATTACCAAACCGGACAGGAAAATCAACAGATAAATGAAGGCAATGATAATGTTTTATCTATCTATCTATCCATCTATCAATCCCTCCGTGTGTGTGTGTGTGTGTGTGTGTGTGTGTGTGTGTGTGTGTGTGTGTGTGTGTGTGCACGCGCGCGCGCGCTCGTGTGCATGTGAATGTGCGTGTGAATGTGTGTGTGTGTGTGTGTGTGTGTGTGTGTGTGTGTGTGTGTGTGTGTGTGTGTGTGTGTGTGTGTGTGTGTGTGTGTGTGTGTACCTCTGCGCACAAACGTGTGAGTACGTTATATATATATATATATATATATATATATGTGTGTGTGTGTGTGTGTGTGTGTGTGTGTGTGTGTGTGTGTGTGTGTGTGTGTAACAGCGTGTGTATGTGTGTGTACATATGTATGTATGTGTAGGTTTGCGTGCTCGGGCGCGCGCATGCGTGTGCTTATATTCGCGTTCGGGCATGCGTATGCGTGCGTACGCGCGCGCATTCTTGGTGTGTCCGAGCATATGTGTGCGCGCGCGCGTGTGTGTGTGTGTGTACATATATGTATGAGCGCGCACGCGCGCGCGTGTGTTTGCACAGATAGAACGGACACGCGTGTGTGTGCGCATGTGGACGTGTCCGTGTGTTTTTATGTGTCCGTTTTCACGCACGTGAGTGTGCTTGCGTGCGTGTGAGTGTGTGTGTGTGTGTATGCGCGCACAAGTGCATGCGTGTGAGTAGTATGTGTGTGTGTGCACGCGCGCTTATGTGCATGTGTATAGCCTTGCGTGTGAACGTAGCCCAAAAAAGTGTATGTGTATGTGTGTGCATATGCGTTTATTCATGTATATGCCTATTTATTTGAATAAAATGGCTGATCAGAAGGTGATGCCAGTCATAACTGAATACAAGAAAAAGAATCTTGAAATAAACCAGAAAAAAAAACATAAAAATCATTAAAACAAAAACTGATTCTGATGAATAAAAAAGTAAAACAATTGTGTGTTGAAATGTGATGGGTAAAAAAAACTGTCCGTCGCATTTTTTTTCTCTCTCTCTCTCTTTTTTCTTTAGCCATGTGTATTTCTGTCCTTCGATTCATCTCGAGAGAGAGAGAGAGAGAGAGAGAGAGAGAGAGAGAGAGAGAGAGAGAGAGAGAGATGAGAGATGATGATCCTGATGATGATGATGATGATGATGACGATGACGATGACGATGATGATGACGATGACGATGACGATGATGATGAGGAAGACACACCTCAAGAATGATGAATGACAGACCACAATGTGCGAAAGATGAACGGTAAGACAGGAACGGTAGTGCAAAACGCACAACTGATTGACGGTACACTGGAGAAAAAAAAAAAAAAGAGGAGAACGTGGTCATGAACGATGGATGGTCAAGAAGAGACGACGACGACTGGAGAAGAATCAACGATGGACCGGAGGGGAAGAGGAGAACGTCAGAACGATGCATGAATGATAGGCTTGGGAGGACAGGAAAGATCGTGGGACTGATGACTGATGGAGAGCACTCGAGGAGTGATGAATGATTAAAGTCAGAACTTTCCAACATGGCAAATCAGGGACGGAATGAGAACAGGAGAACGTGGTGATTGTGCATGGCAGACAGGATAGAACAGGAGAACGTGGTGATTGTGAATGACAGACAGGACAGAACAGGAGAACGTGGTGATTGTGAATGACAGACAGGACAGAACAGGAGAACGTGTGTGATTGTGAATGACAGACAGGATAGAAAAAAAAAGAGAACACAAGTTCGATGAATGAGGAGAGCGCATGAGGAATGGAAAATGTGATGAAAATGAATGATGGACAGAATGAGGAGAGGACAGCATGCTCATGGTAAATGTTAGACAGGATGAAAATAAGTGTGTGACAACTTTGAGAAAAGACCTCGATACCAATGACGTAAAAAAAAGACTAGATTTGTGAAAAATAGACCAGAAGAAAACATCATCCGAAGATACAGGAAGCTTGCTTTGAGCTCTACATCAAACACAGCAAAAGGGATCCAAGTAGGCTAACAGTTCAGGATTCACCCAGTGGAAATGACTTTCCGACACGCTGTCGGAGAAGTCGTTGCAGCAGTGAAGTTGCTGAAACAAGGCGAGGCTGCCAGCATTGACAACATCCCTGCACAACACCTGAATATGGCGGAAAGGCAGTAACTAACTGATATATCAACTAGCTGTCTGCAACAAAATCTGGCACACTGGCGAGAGGCTAACGCCAAAAAGACTCGGTCATTAACCATCACACTTCCAAAAAGAGGAAATCCTCAACACTGCCAGGACAACCGCAAGATCAGCAATGTAAGCTACGTAATTTTCAAATTCATTATTGAATCGATCACAGATGTAAACAGACATCGTTGTGTCTCAAAGGCTAATACATCAGCAAACAGATCTGTAACCCTTCACCAGAACCATCTGCAACACCACAAGGAGTTCTGTCAGGTCTCCACCGACTTGGAAAAGGCGTTTGACATAGTCTGTCCAGAGGTGCTACAGGCCGTTATGAAGACATCTGTATGGGGACAAAGCTTAATCAGCAATGTCCAGTAAGTATACTCCAAAGTGATCCGCGATGTACTCACAAAGAGCGTGACCGAAAAGCGGCCCCACATATCAGCTGGGATTCGTCATGACCCCCTTTCTCTCCAACACTTTTCAACAGTCCTGGATGAAACATCTGCGATACATACAATGGATCTCGACACCGAGAAGACCAAGCTAATGGCCAGCCACAACACCGCCTCCAGTACTGATATAAACCACACCGAGAAGACCAAGCTAATGGCCAGCCACAACACCGCCTTCAGTACTGATATAACCACACCGAGAAGAAGACCAAGCTAATGGCCAGCCCCACAACACCGCCTCCAGTACTGATATAAACCACACCGAGAAGACCAAGCTAATGGCCAGCCACAACACCGCCTCCAGTACTGATATAACCACACCGAGAAGACCAAGCTAATGGCCAGCCACAACACCGCCTCCAGTACTGATATAACCACACCGAGAAGACCAAGCTAATGGCCAGCCACAACACCGCCTCCAGTACTGATATAAACCACACCGAGAAGACCAAGCTAATGGCCAGCCACAACACCGCCTCCAGTACTGATATAAACCACACCGAGAAGACCAAGCTAATGGCCAGCCACAACACCGCCTCCAGTACTGATATAACCACACCGAGAAGACCAAGCTAATGGCCAGCCACAACACCGCTCCAGTACTGTACTGATATAACCACACCGAGAAGACCAAGCTAATGGCCAGCCACAACACCGCCTCCAGTACTGATATAACCACACCGAGAAGACCAAGCTAATGGCCAGCCACAACACCGCCTCCAGTACTGATATAAACCACACCGAGAAGACCAAGCTAATGGCCAGCCACAACACCGCCTCCAGTACTGATATAAACCCACACCGCGAGAAGACCAAGCTAATGGCCAGCCACAACACCGCCTCCAGTACTGATATAACCACACCGAGAAGACCAAACTAATGGCCAGCCACAACACTGCCTCCAGTACTGTTATAACCACGGATAGAAGCTATGGACTGTTAAACAGTTCATATATCTGGGATTTCTTCCAGTGATGTGGGATTTAAATCTGAAATCCTGTCCAGAGCAGCAAAGACATCAGTTCTGTCCAGACTGAACTCTGTATGGAAAGACAATAACATCTCGGTGAAACACAAATCTGGCTCCTGCATGCACGGGTGTATTTCATGTTCCTATATGCATACACGACATGGACCTGGAAGAACGACCCAACCACAGAAACGAAGTGTCACTGCAGGCCGTATGTCAGATATACCGATTGCATCACCATTGAACAGGTGTGCCAGACCATCAGACCGTGCAAAAGGCCACGCAAAGATTTACCGACACCTGCAAAACAAAGAATCTAGGATGGCATCGTCATGAAGATCCAGCGGCCCCGCTAAAACAATCATCCAGGAAACTGCTGACGGAACAAGACCAAGGGGAAGACAGAGGGGAAAAAAATGGACCGACAACATTGCAGAATGGACAGGGAAACCGTCTGTTGAGCCCAAGGCCTCGGAACACAACCGACAGAATTGGAAGAATCTGGTGAACAGTTCTTCAGCACGATGCCCCAATGGCTTCACACGGACCTAAGAAAAAAAAGGGTCAATATTAGTAATACCATGACAAAATTATTTTTGTACTTTGAAAAATTTTCTTTTATCCAGAACTTGTGCGTGATATTAGGATTTTGAAATGTATTTTTTTTTCTTTAATTTGGATACACGGCTCTAACATGTTCTTGAGGCTCACAAAATAAAATGCTTCTGTTGTCATCTTTTTCAGATGACAGAGCGTTACTGTTTTCATTTGTCATCAGTACACTATAATCATTATCAAATTTCAGATCGTACAATTCATTGTATGTGTTTTTTAACTGGCTGAACAAACACAGCGTGTGTTTAGCTCTTTTCACATATCGTTGCCAGAGTCTAGGAACACTTTCTTTCTCTGTGAATTAAAGGCAAAAAGACTTCGAATAAAAATGATTAGCTTTTGACACTTACCCTATTCTGGAAAAGACAGTAAGCTAGCTTTATGGTATGAATTCTACATATATATAAGTATAAGACTGCTAAGAGCTGATTCAACAGCTGTTCTGTCTGTAGATTTTATTCATTTGACAAACTTTGCAGGGTTGAAAAACAAAGTTTTCATAGATAAATTCATTTGATCGGACAAGGTTGGTGGCTGTGGCAACGGAAGTTTATTACTGTTGCTGTTGTTGTTGTTGTTGTTGTTGTATCCTCTTTTCATGGTTAAGCTCTAGTTGCTGTCAATTTTTTTGTTATCTTATCCTTGCTGTCATTATCAAATTCTCAGTATAGAATTACCAATGTAATTACTAGTCAAGTGAGTATGAAAAATTTTCGTATTGTAAAAATGTTTTAAAGTTTTATCATCTACTACTTGATGTTGTATCAATAGTGTCGGATTCTCCCCGTTACAAAAAAAAAATAATTGTTAGTGTTTCTCTCCCGAATGTACAAGCCCATTTTATTCCCTGATATGTTTAATGTAACTGTCTCCAGTTAATAAACATTTTGCGCATAATTTTTTTTCTTTCTATTGCTTTCTTAGATTTGCATTTGTGTACATGGAAATACCGTCTGCATTTCATACCGTATACATGCCTGTTGATGGTACCTTCAGACAGGTCACAAGCAGAGGTAGCACGTGCAACGGGGAAGCAATAATGGCACACTGAAGGGTATGGATATTAGGAAAAGATACCAGACTTTGCCAACTCTTACACTTTCATATTTTCCAGAGAAAAAAATTACTGATACGAACCTTCGCTTATTCTACTAGTTTCCGCATTTCAGGGCAGTTTTGCGAGTTACTTGTTACTGTGAGTTTTTAACAAGTCCGCATTTTTTAAAATGACAAAATAAAAACTAGTAAAAGCAATCTTTATGACGTTCACAGTCAATGCCATAAAACATTATACCATCAGTGAAGAAGAACAGAAAACAAAAAAGAAAGGGTGAGAGAGAGAGAGAGAGAGAGAGAGAGAGAGAGAGAGAGAGAGAGAGAGAGAGAGAGAGAGAGAGAGAGAGAGACCGCGACTAACACAAACTTAAGCCGTATTCCCAGTATTGTGCAAAAAAAAAAAAAAAAAAAAAAACTGCAAGCAAAATATTGATAACACATGTTTGGCAAAGTTCATTCAAAAACTGTACAACTCGTCAACACAACAGAAACATTTTTCATTTGAAGAGCTACATACACATACTCTCCCCGCCCCCTTCCTCAACACTTCTCCATCCCCATCTTTCCCACTGTCCAGTCGCTCCTCCACAAACGCATCAATTTACCTGGTTGCATGAAAATGCCGTCTCATGCGCGCCCCCCCCCCCCCTTCCTCCCCTCGCGCGCGCGCGCGCGCGCACACACACACACACACACACACACACACACACACACACGCATACACACACGCACACATACACCGGCGCGCGCACACACACACACACATGCAAGGAAGCAAGGGCGCACGATGAGCGCGCGCGCGCACACACACACACACACACACACACACACACACACCACAATGCGCGCGCACACACACAGTCTCACACACTCGAACACATACACAAACACAGGCGCGCACTCGCGCACACATATACACATACAACTATTCTCTCGCGTGTGCGCGCTAATATTTACATGTACAATCATGCGGTGCGCACGTATCTCACTCACTCACGCGCGCGCGCATGTGTGCGTCCTCACTGGAAGCTAGTGTAGAGTGCTAAGCAGCTCACTTGCACCGCTTGCTCTTGCTAGTCTTGCAGAATTATTTTATTTTCATGAAACAAACAAACAAAAATTGCAAACCTTTTCTTTTCTTCGAGCTTATTGTCTTATGTACATCAACTTTTTTTTTTTTAAACCCACCGAATGTGCTAGAACTATATTTTGTTTTTGTTGTTATCATCTGCCTTTTAAAGAAAACAATCTGGCATTTTTGTAACAACAGATAAAAAACCAACAAATACTTTTTGTGCTAAAAGGAAGACATCAAATGCTCTTTAATTATTGAATGTTATGGAAGAATCTGGCCTTCGGTAAAAAAGATACAGCCTCATCTTTCTCTCTTCAGTTTCAAAACGAAGTGACCGAGGGCGGGAAAATGGAAGCAACATTTAGGAAGAGAAGGGGTTAATTACTGCCAACACCTTTGTCCTGTTTTGTCCTGTACTCCATTTTGTGTCCTTGGCGGTAACTAACCCCTTCTCTTTCTAAATTTCTTTTCTTTCTTCAACTTCTGGTATCAGAGGTGAGGCTCGACGGTAAATTGTTCCCCGAGAATGTCGTACAAACGTCCGTGCTTTGTCAAAAGATCTCATGGCAACAATGCTTCCTACTTTGATAGGACACAAAGGGAGTTATGATCATTCTTGATCATGTCATTTTATTTTTCCACATGGGCACATTTTTTAATTCAGATATTTCAGAATGATATAAATCAGGAAAAATAGTACCATTTTGGTTTTAGTAACAACTCTGTTGCTATGATTTAACGTGGAACTGATGAATGACAAAAGGGACAACGTGGAAATGATAAATAACTGACGAGAGATGAGCGTGAAAATGAAGAATGATTGGCGACAGAAGAACGTGAAAATGATGAACAACTGGCGAGAGAAAAATGAGGAAACAACGAATGACAGAGTGGAGAAAAACGTGAAAAGGATAAATGAATGACGGGAGAAAGAGTGTTGAAATGATCAGTGACTGACTGGAGAAGAACATGACAATGATGAATGATCAACTGAAGAAGAGCCTGAAAACAACGAATGACCGACTGAGAAGAACTTCAAAACAATGAACGACTGACTGGAGAAGAACGTGAAGGCGATGAAAGACCGATGCCAGAGGAAACTTTGAAATCCTGACTGACTGACTGCAGGACAATGTGAACACAATGACCGACTGACGGGATTACAGCGTGAGAATGATGAACTGGACGTGAAGGCAATGTGGAAAGGGCAAGAGAAGGGAAACCGGTGAATCAATGATGGGAAAAGGAGAGGAAGAGAGCGAGGGATGGGAGAAGACAACTGCTTGATGAAAAAAAAAAAAGTTCGGACGAGATAATAAGAACGTAAGAAGAACGTAACAATGGACGCGATACAAACGGAACGGAACGTGAAGAAAGCATGAAAGTAATTTAAAAAAAAAGTAAATGATGAATAAAGGACCATTATAAAGGAGAGGTGGGGTGATTATGACATAACTTCCATGGAGGAGAGGCGAAGAAGAGAATGTGAAAATGATGTACGATGGACAGGACTGCAGCATGAGATTGACAAAAGGTGGTTTCAGAAGAGGGGAAAGCGAGAGTTTATGAGAATGACAGAGTACATGAAAAAAAGAACAGCGCGAGAATGATCCACAGATGGACAAAAGTGGAGAAAAATGAAACCATAGAACAATGCATTTTCCATGAAGTAAAAAGAAGTTAAAGATGAACGTGAAGAAGAGGACTGGACAAGAGGAAAGAAAGAAAGAAAACAGCGTCAGGGCGATGGACAACATACAAGCAAGAAATAGATAAAAGTGATGACGACAAAAATCCGCAGAATGGACGAAATGAATAGACACGAAAGTGAAAATACTGAACAATGGACGGGGGAAAACCAGTGAGAAATTTCAGTGATGGATAGGACTAGAAGTAGCAAATGACAGACGGGATAAGAAGAATGAGAAGACGTTCACGGGAGAAATCATCTTATGAAGAACACGAACAGGAGAACGCGCGACTATGTCAAAGAAAGGAAAGGAAGGAAGGAATAAACATATCAGACACAACGGGAACAAGACGCCATGAAGATTATGACTGACTGACATGAAACCAGAAGATGGTGAATGACCGGCGGGACTAGCCGTGGGAATGACAACAGTGCGACACCGGAGGAAGGAACAAGTGGGGGTTAAAAAAAAAAAAAAGGACGGAAGGAAACTGAAGCATTACGAGAAGACAAGAAAAAAGGAGAACGCGAGAATAATGAAGGAGAAATGGGAGAAGAAAGTGAGAACAATGAACAAGAAATGGGAGAGTGACGTCAGAGTGATGAAGGTCAGTTCGAACACGGAAGGCAATAAACTGAGGCTGACACCTACGGCCCCGATTGGGAGAAAATATGCATGCGATAAAAAAAAAAAAAAAATGGACGACGACAGGAGAACATGGGATGACTAATGCTCGAGATGATTAATGCGTCAGAATCATGAATGAGGGGGTGGTATTTAAAGAGAAAATGATATCATGAACGACAGAGGTGAAAAGAAGAATGTGAGGAGGACATGTTGAAAGGTGACGGATAGAACTGGGGATGGCAAAATGACGTGTGAACGATGAAGAACGGGATAAGAAGGGAAATAACACAGGAGCGTGAGGCCATGGAGAATAACAAATGCTGGACGCAATCACAAAAAAGAACGAGAGAATGACGATTGCCAGATGCAATTTAAGAACAGAGAGTGGGAATGGTGAATGACGAAAGTGATGAAGAGGATGACGCGAAAATGATGAATGCTGGACGGAGGAAAACGTGAAAATGATGAATGTTGGATTTGTGGGAAAGTAGTGAATGGTGAATGTCGGACAGGGGAAACATGAGAATAAATGCATTTTGGCGAAGGGGAACGTGAGAATGATTGAATGTTCGACGGGGGAAAACGTGAGAATAATGAATGTTTGACCAGGGAAAACGTGAGGATAATGAATTTTTGATTGGTACAGAGAGTACTAGGTAAAATAATAAACGTTGGACGGGGAAAACGATGAAAAATGATGAATGTTGGACCGAGGCAAACTTGAGAATAAAAAAAATGCTGATTGGCGCGGAAACGTGAAAACGAAGAATGTTGAACAGGGGAAAACGTGAAAATGACGAATGTCAGACTGGCGTAAAATGTGAGAATGATGACGTTGAGTGGGGAAAACGGAGAATAATGAATGTAGAACAGGGGGAAACTGGAAAATGATGAATGTTGAACGGGGGAAAAACGTGAAAATGATGAACGTTGAACGGGGGAAACGTGAGAATAATGAATGTAGAACAGGGGGAAACTGGAAAATGATGAATGTTGAAACGGGGGAAAACGTGAAAATGATGATGAACGTTGAACGGGGGGAAAACGTGAAAATGATGAACGTTGAACGGGGGAAAACGTGAAAATGATGAACGTTGAACGGGGGAAAACGTGAAAATGATGAACGTTGAACGGGGGAAAACGTGAAAATGATGAACGTTTGGGGAAAAAACGTGAAAATGATGAATGTTGAACGGGGGAAACGTGAAAAATGATGAATGTTGAACGGGGGAAAACGTGAAAATGATGAATGTTGAACGGGGAAAACGTGAAAATGATGAACGTTGAACGGGGGAAAACGTGAAAAAATGATGAACGTTGAACGGGGGAAAACGTGAAAATGATGAATGTTGGCGGGGGAAAAAAACGTGAAAATGATGAATGTAGAAACAGAGGGAAACTGGAAAATGATGAATGTTGGCCATGGACAAATATGAAACCGATGAATGTTGAGTGTGTGGTGGTGTGGGGGGGGGGGGGGGGGGGGGGGGGTTGTGTGAAGGATGAATGTTTGAATAGAAGAAGACATGAGAGAGATTGCAAAATGAACATGAGGGAGACTGCAAGGCTTTAGTAGTGGGAAAGACCAAATATGGCATAAGAGATTGGGGAATATGAAAACATGAATAACGTATAACAGTGGTATTAGCTAATGGAAGGGAGGGTTAAATAATAAAAGGAGAGGGAAGAAACTGAAGGGCCTCAGGTTCAAACCCATGAAATATTCAAAGAAGACAACTGCCATGGAAAAGGTAGAAATTGCCACTGTACGGAGATGGAAACTGGTGGTGGTGTGTCCACTCCTTTCAGCATGTCCACAGCATGTTTATACGATAAAGCGATGGGAGAACATCAACGAGTGAACTTGAAAGTAGGGAGAGGAGAGAAAAACTGGACTGAAAGGTACTGGCATTCTGGTGTGAAAGAATAAAACTGAGAAGCAAAGAAAAGGAAGTTTGAAAACAAAGTGTTGTACCGAGCATCAGAAAATCCTACTTGCGTGGGAATACGGGCAAAAAAATGGAAATGTTCATGAAAAGCTATAAGCGGTGTCATCTAAATTGATATATTTTGAGTGTATCAGACCCCCCGTAAAAGGGCCAATATATCTTTAATCAACGTGATTCAGCGTTGTTGCTTCAGGAAACCACACCCCAACCCTTTCCCCTCAATATCCACATCCACCCCATTAAACATAATTAAACGTAATTAGAGAACAGCAGCGCGAATGGACAGCCAGTGCCAGTTCCAGTGGTTCAACTCTCACCATCTAGTCACCATACTACAAGAAAGAACTTGCACCTTACAAAGTGTAATCAAGGGGGGAAAAATTAAAGAAAATGTTTTCCAGACCACAGGAAGATGAACAGACCACAAATACAAAAAAAGGAGGTCAGCAACAGTGCAGGAAAAAAAAATTTAAACCCAAATTTTAAAGAAAGCAAAGTCCAAGAGAGTGATAGTAAAGAAGAAATTGCTTACACTAGATTTCTACAAGACTGGGGGCACAATTTACATTGAACGATTCTCACTCCCGCTCTCTCCCCTGCACTCCTATGGGGCGAATTACAAAGTGTGCAGTATGTATGTTTTAAACACAGATCGAAGAATGTGCAACAGGAGCAAGAAAAAAAAAACGACACTGAAGAAACGGAGGCGAAAAAAAAGTGTTTAAAAAAAAGAAACGAAAGGGGAAAAAAAAAGGAAAATTATGAGCACAATATTACAAGAAGACTGGAACATAGTCTATGCTAAAAAAAAAAAAAAAAAGCCCACTTCCACCCCATCCCCACTCCTTCAGGCATGAGGTTTTCCACTGTACAAGGTGAGTTCTATGTGAGAGGTGTGCTGCAGATTGGCTCACAGGATGACCAAGATGGCCGGGGTGAAAAACAAACACTTTCGAGGGACGGCCAAGCAGGTTTTAGTAAAGTATTAACCGAAAATCCTTACAGAAACACCGTCTTCACATGTTTGGCAACACTGGAAAGTTGTTTCAGGATACTCAGAGAACGCAAGCTTGTGTGAGAATGAGTTTTGTGGGACCTCTGATGTCCTGTCCCCCAGGATGTTGTGAACATCCGTCTCTCTCTCTCTCTCTCTCTCTCTCTCTCTCTCTCGTTTCTCTCTGTCGCGCGCGCGTGTGTGTGTGTGTGTGTGTGTGTGTGTGTGTGTGTGTGTGAAATATGTGTGTGCATGTGTTTGTA
>JADBJO010002228.1:170000-175000 GCA_016801955.1 Conus betulinus
ATGTGGATGTTAGAAAGAACAACTCTGGTCATACGGTTTTGTCCTCTCAAAGAAGGGACTGTGCAGATACGGGTGTCAGCAGCAGAACGAAGATGAAGAGGTGTGGGACAGACTGAGGGGTTCAGAGGACACGCTGGACCCTGGTCTTCAAGCGACTTAAAACGACAGAAGAGACGGACTGGAGTATATTCTGTGCTCAACCGGCAACCGGCGAAGGGGAACAACAGAGACATGCGCTTTACAAGCATGATAAGAGGATGCCAAAAGACGTCATGCTGCACTGTTCTGGATTTTATGTGTGGCTAGATCCTCAGGACTAAAAAAAAAAAGATTTTCTGTTATCTGGTGTACAATGGACAAGGAGCGCATGGACATTATAAAACAGCTTCTTCATAAGAGAAGAACAGGAGATACGGTTCTTAAAGGCTCGACATGGGAGGTGCGACTAATGCGAGGGAAGAGAGTTGAAACGTGAGTTTCGTCAACCTATGTACCCAGACTGCTAACTGATTGCCGCCTGAGATCATCTAAGTTTTGGCTTATCTTGTTTACATGCTAAAGAAAGAACGAATCATTGAAAGCAAGACAGAAAAAAGAAAGAAAGAGAGAAGAAAAAGTGGAAGGGGAGACAATTGGAAAAGCTGATGCTGGAGACTGGAATGAAAAAGGGTCATGGCCTTCTAACTCTCCCAAAGACGCTGCTAGGTAATGGAACAAGGAGCTAAAAAGATGATCGTTTCACACGATCTCCTTCCAAGAGAAAAACCTGGCCCGACCCAATCCCAGTGGCCCGGAAGCTCTACGGCGGACTGGAGGACCTGCGACATACTGCCACCCTTTGTCGAGGAGACGGGGGAATCCATCTGATAAATGACGTACGAGACAACAACAACACGATCTTCTGAAGTCCATAATCATCGCTAAGTGAGATAAATATGTGCATTTTATACGCTATTCAACATCCCATCCTAATGGATTAAGTAACATATTGCAGGGAGTGAACGGATATCCTACATCTTCAGGCGAAAATACCACGGATGCCAGCTTATACACTTTACAGAGAAAGAAATATGATGATGCAAGGTGTGCACAGATAGCCTATACCGAAACTAATATGATACCAAATATGAATGGATATCTTACACTGAAATTAACATGGTGCTAGAAAAGAACGGATATTCTGCACCCAAAATAATATAGTGCCAGATACCCCCACACCGAAAATAACATGGTGCCAGACATGAACGGTTATCATACACTGATATTACAACATGGTGCCATCTATGAACGGTGTTCCTACACTGAAAATAACATGGTGCCAGCTTTGAACGGGGTTCCTACACTGAAAATAACATGGTGCCAGATATCAACGGATATCCTACACCGAAAATAACATGGTGCCGGATATCAACGGATATCCTACACCGAAAATAACATGGTGCCGGATATCAACGGATATCTTGCACTGAAAATAACATGTCAGATATGAACGGATATCCTACACCGAAAATAACCTGGTGCCGGATATCAACGGATATCTTACACTGAAAGTAGCATGGTGCCAAATGTCAACAGGTATTCTGCACTGAAAATAACATGGTGCCAAGTATCAACGGGTATTCTACATTGGTGAGACAGGCAAAATGGGACGGATAGAAGGATGAATGAGGACAGAATGAATACAAATGATTAGTGGGGACATTATGAGAACAGAAAAGATGCATAGGAATTATCATGAGAAAGGAGCGAGGACTCCGAGAAAGAACAGATGGATGATGACATCATGAGAAAGGAAAGATGGATGAGGACACCATGAGAAAGGAAAGATGGATGAGGACACCATGAGAAAGGAAAGATGGATGAGGACATTGTGAGAAAGGAAAGATGGATGAGGACATCATGAGAAAGGAAAGATGGATGAGGACATCATGAGAAAGGAAAGATGAATGAGGACATCATGAGAAAGGAAAGATGGATGAGGACATCAGAGAAAGAAAAGATGGATGAGGACATCAAGAGAAAGGAAAGATGGATGAGGACATTATGAGAAAGGAAAGATGGACGAGGACATTATGAGAAAGAAAAGATGGACGAGGACACCACGAGAAAGAAAAGATGGATGAGGACATCAAGAGAAAGGAAAGATGGATGAGGACATTATGAGAAAGAAAAGATGGACGAGGACACCACGAGAAAGAAAAGATGGATGAGGACATCAAGAGAAAGGAAAGATGGATGAGGGACATTATGAGAAAGGAAAGATGGACGAGGACCTTATGAGAAAGAAAGATGGACGAGGACACCACGAGAAAGGAAAGATGGATGAGGACATTGTGAGAAAGGAAAGATGAATGAGGACATCATGAGAAAGGAAAGATGGATGAGGACATCATGAGAAAGGAAAGATGGATGAGGACATCATGAGAAAGGAAAGATGAATGAGAGGACATCATGAGAAAGGAAAGATGGATGAGGACATCATGAGAAAAGAAAGATGAATGAGGACATCATGAGAAAGGAAAGATGGATGAGGACATTATGAAAAAAAGAAAGATGGATGAGGACATCATGAGAAAGGAAAGATGGATGAGGACACCATGAGAAAGGAAAGATGGATGAGGACACCATGAGAAAGGAAAGATGGATGAGGACATCATGAGAAAGGAAAGATGGATGAGGACATCAAGAGAAAGGAAAGATGGATGAGGACATCATGAGAAAGGAAAGATGGATGAGGACATCAAGAGAAAGGAAAGATGGATGAGGATATCATGAGAAAGGAAAGATGGATGAGGATATCATGAAACAGGAAAATTGGATGAGGACATCATGTGAAATGAAAGATGGATGAGAATTTAATGAAAAACGAAAGATGGATGAGGGTCATCATGAAAAAGGACAGATGGATGAGGATTTAATGGCAAACGAAAGATGGATGAGGTCATCATGAAAAGGGAAAGATGAATGAGGACATTAGGAGAAAGGAAAGATGGATGAGGATAAGGTAAGATAATGTTGCTTGTAAAGATGGATGAGGACATTATAAGAAAAGGAAAGATGGATGAAGGCATCGTGAAAATGGAAAGATGAATGAAGGCATCGTGAAAATGGAAAGATGGATGAGGACATTAGGAGAAAGGAAAGGTGGATGAGGGCATTAGAGAAAAAAAGAAAGATGGATGAGGACATTAGGAGAAAAGAAAGATGGATGAGGACATTAGGGAGTAAAGGAAAGATGGGTGAGGACATTAGGAGTAAAAGAAAGATGGATGAGGACATTAGGAGTAAAGGAAAGATGGGTGAGGACATTAGGAGTAAAAGAAAGATGGATGAGGACATTAGGGAGAAAAGGAAAGATGGATGAGGACATTAGGAGAAAAGGAAAGATGGATGAGGGCATCTTTTGGGAGCAGGTGGAAGAGAAGAGACCAAAATGTGTGTGGGAAAGATCAGACGGATGAGGCTGTTAAAAAAAACGGAAAGAGTGAGGGACAATACTATCATGACATGCGGAAGGTGGACGAGGACATAATGAAATGAACTGGAATATAAAACATGGTGAGACAGGAAAGGGCGGATGATGACATTGTGAAGGAGGAAGGATGGGCGAATAAACAGTAAGAAGGAAACCGAGGAGGACATCCCAGAAATATGTAAGGGAAAATCACGAGAACAAAAAGGGCCGAGAGAAAAAAAATGGTGACAAAGGACAGGACTGATGAGAACATGGTGGGCTTTCGTACTCCTCTGCTCTCTATAATAAACAGCTTCTTGGTGTCAAAGATCCATGGAGCATATAAAGACGCAGTCAATACTGACAACATTCTTTAATGCTACGGGAGCATGAAATGCCATGAGAATCTAAATACATCACAACAGCTCTACTATATAACGGGAAGCAACTCTTGTTCAGATGAAGACGGTATAAAACGAATGATTTCCAACATACATTCCTTTGCTCTTTCCAATTTGATTTCATTTTCCTGCCTTTGGAAAAAAAAAAAAAGTAAGTCAGACAAAGAGGATGGGATGGGAACCTTGCCAAATTTTACTTTGTCAGCCGTGTTTTGTTCATGACACATGGCTGCTCATAAATGAAGCGCCATCGTTTTACTTTTTCGCCGGCAAAGACGATATGAACTATTTGACGTCGCTACGGACAGATTTTTTATATTACATTAAAGGGTGAATGAACGAGTATCCAAGTGACTGATTATTAAACTGCTCAACCGACTGACTGATTGACTGATTTTTTTTTTTTTTCGTTAGCCTCTTTGTTATCTACAAATCTTGACCGATTTTTTTTTTTAAAATCTGATTCGTGAATAGTTTTCCTTAAACCAAGAAACGATAGATTTCTGATCCTGTACTGAAATCGGCTAAGTAAATTCCGAGGAATCGCTGTACACAAGTATACATGCACGTGCGTACTACTCGCGCGCGCAAACACACACACACACACACACAATCACAATCGCGCACACACACACACACACACACACACACACACACACACACACACGACACACACAATAAACAAAACACGACATAAAACAGCGTAGTGCACACACACACACACACACACACACACACACACACACACACAGTCCATCTGATCTTCTTAAAGATAGATGTTAAGAAAAATAACAACAACAGCAACAACACCCCCCCCCCCCCCCACACCCACACACACACACACACAAACACACACATACACACACACACTACAGGCACTGCAGATGTTTCTCTCTGATCATCCCTCCATCTTTTATCCACCTCCCACTATCCAACAGCCACTTTGCTCTTCAGCCTAATACCTCCTTCCCCCTGCTAGTGTATATGTGTGCGTGTGTGTGTGTGTGTGTGTGTGTGTGTGTGTGTGTGTGTGTGTGTGTGTGTGTGTGTGTGTGTTGTCAGTACAACCTTGAGTTAATCTGACAATAAATTGGTTTCAGTCTGTGTGTGTGTGTGTGTGTGTGTGTGTGTGTGTGTGTGTGTGT
>JADBJO010002228.1:180000-187500 GCA_016801955.1 Conus betulinus
TAGTAGTGGTGGTGGTGATGATGGTGGTGGTGGTAGTATAGTTATATCAAAATCTGATAATGATTGAAATTATAGTAAAACTGCTAATTTTGATAATAGTAATAATGAAATTAGCAATAGTCTTAAAACAGTACACGTGGTACACATTTTCAGCAGTGATCTATCCATAGTGTGCGATCTACACTCCATCAATTTAACATGCAAACGTAAACACACACATGTTCAGCAATCATGTAAATCTATACACAGCCTAAACACGAACTCATGTGGGTATAACAGGCACACATAAATACATCTGCTCAGTAATCATGTAGATCAATATACAGCCTAACGTAGACTCATGGATGTCACAGGCATACAGCCATCGAGTAACTCTATATGTAGCCTACACGTGCGCTCACATGGATATCAAGGCAAACGTAGATACACATGTTCAGCAGGCATGTAAATGTGCACATAGCCGCCACGTCAACTCATGTGGATGTAACAGGTGCCTAGCATGAGTTACTTTCTCCAAATGTCCACAATTCCATTGAAATGGCCGAACATACGTGTTAGCACTCATTACTGGTGGGCTTAGCTTATCATTGCCTCACATCCTAGCACAGGTGTACAATGTACAATGCACAATGTGCGTGAAGTGCTTGATACTGGTGAGACGCCAAACCTGAGTGTCGGATCGAAAAGCCATACAGTTTGTTGTTGTTGTTGTTGTTGTTGTTGTTGTTGTTGTTGTTTTTTTTTTTTCTTTTTCTTTTTTCAAAAAATGAGTAACCGTCTTCTCAAACCGATGTTTTCACTCTTCTATGTACAAGATCCGAAACGAAGATCTGTGGGAGCGTGCGGGACAGGAACCAGTGTCCAAGCAGATACTGCGAAGGAAGTGGGGCTGGATCGGACACACTCTCAGGAAGCCAGCATCCAGCACCACACGCCAAGCCCTGACCTGGAACCCGCAGGGAAAAGAGGAAGAGAGGCCGGCCTCGCATCAGCTGGAGGCGAGACACTGAGGCAGAGCTGAAACAACAAGGGACCAACTGGACTGGAATGACCAGAACAGCCCAGAACAGAGTACGATGGCGAAGGGTCGTCGATGGTCTATGCTCAACCGGGGGCGATGGGCATAATGATGATGATGATGTACACAAGCTTCTGAGCTGATGCCAACACGCATTCCTCTACAGTCCCTTCTCTCCCTCCCTTCCCCTTCCCTTCTACAAACTGCAGTTGACTGCGATGGCATGTGGCGCCCTTCACGCGCTTTCCCTACACACACACACACACACACACACACACACACACACACACACACACACACACACACACACACACACACACACACACCACATACACACACACACACACACACACACACACACATATGAACTGTTCATACAGCCACGCGTGCACGCATTATCAGAGCTCTGTCTTGCTTTCTTTCTCTTTTCTTTTTTTCTTTTTTTTTCTTTTCAATTAACTGCAGAAAATTCCCACTAATACGTGTATCAGCTGATACGGCTCAATTTCTGTCAACATGCCGGTCGGTTTGGTATGCTTTCGACCTGTGTTTGGGTCACACAATTCTGAACTTTTTTTTTTTTTTTTAATCTTCAAAAGGGGAATGGGGGGGGGGGGGGGGGGGGGGGGGGGGGGGGGGGGGGGGGGCGTTGTCGCGAGAAAGCAGTCATGCGTGTCCGCTCATTGTCAGTCCGTGCTCCAGGGGCCGTTGTGCTTGTGGTAAGGTCGCGAATTTATTGAACCATGTAAAGAATGTAATCTGTCCATTGTTTATGGAAGAACTGAAGGGAACGGTGAGGAAGGAATTACTGAGCACAGCGGGCAAAGGTCAAAGTGTGATGGTAGCTTCTTTTCCTTGTTCACAACCACTGTCCAATACTGTCGTTGACATGTACGTTGCGAACAGATGTGAATCTGACCATTTTCCTATGGCTTCTTCTTTTACTTCTTTCTGTGACATAGTGACCGGGGATAGTTCTGACCAAACTGAACAGAAAGAAGATTTAATTTGTGTGGAAGGAAGAATATGCAGTCAATCATTGACTATATTTGCATCATTGGAAGAATAAGCATTTCACAATGTTACGTCAGCACTTGAAATAATAAGCTGAGGCGGGATAGACCTGTCTTGCCACGCTCCCTGCAAACGCCGCGGGTCAATCGAGGTTTGGACGGAAAATGCAAGAACCACGTGCACCGTCTCCCCAGTGGGACGAGGAGTATGAGTGTACGACAGAAAAGAAATACATACATCTAGGTATATTCAGACTGTCCGTTTTAAGGGAAGATTTAACTGTAGGCTGCGGCTGGCCACGATCGTGGCTTTCACGGTAGACTGCGTGAGGCCACGATCGTGGCTCTGTTTACATAAGGTGTTAGTCTGTTAAGCCACCGCCGTTAAAGATCCGGGCAGCGGCCTCATTTGCATTACTAGCCATCCTCTTGTAACTTGTACTAGCGTGTCGATCGACTGGAATCCGATATGACTAAAACAATGAGTTCAACAGAAAAAGACCGAGACGTGGAGGCGTGTGAGCACGACATAAGTGACGAGTCATTTGTTGCAAGCAACAGCGGCGACAGTGAAGCCGGTAAGTGGACAGAACTTGGAAAGTTTGAAACTTTGAAATGGGATCTTGTCACCTATTGTTGTTGGATAGTTAGCAGTCTGTGGTACGCCACCAGAGTGGAAAGGGGGGGAGGTGAGGGTGGTGGTGGGAGTCAAATTGCACTGACGCTCTGTTTCTGGCCAAATATAAAACCAGCGAATCCGATTTTTTTTTTTTTTTTACTGTGAATGCAGTAAACGTTGCTAAAAGGAGGGTAAAGTGTAATATTTTGTTTGAGACCATACGTATGTCTTGTCTTTGAGTCATTCATGTTCTAAACAAACACAATGTGTGTGGGCGTGGCAAAGTGGGTGTGGCTCCTATCAAGAAATGGTTTGGGTATGATCATAGTTATATTTTGGTAATTTTATGATGCAATCTATTTCTTATTATAGAAAGCACACATGAAACTGCTGAATTCTTGATAAGTTCAGTTTCAGTCTTCACTGTAATTAGTAAAAAAAAAAAAAATCATAAGCAAATAATTATATTTTACAGTAACGTTGTGATATTCATTTTATTCAAGAATAAAACAAATGTCATGAACATAGTAGAGAAACAAAATAATCATCAAATTTTTTCTCTGTTTGTAATATTCAGAATCTGCTGCTGAAGACAGTGTACAAGTCAATAGGAGGAGTGGACCTTGGTGATGCCAAGCTGTACCGGTACCTCACTGAGAGGAGGACAATGACGTGGACATCAAAAGTGGCCTTCTCTCTGTTTGAGAGAGCTGTCCTGAACAGCTACCTGATCTATAAGCTGAACACCAGTGACGCCCCCATACTCTTCAGGTACCACTTCATTGTTTCAGTGGTGGAGGGCCTGGCTGGAGACTACTATCCGCCTCAGAAAGTTATGCGCCGAAGGTGTCAAGCCGCTGAAATTAGAGCTGCCAGGGACAAACCCCCAAGCCCCCCAAGCCCCACAGGCCCCTCAGGCAGGTCCAGTTCATCCCCTGGAAGGCCATGATCTGATCAAGCTGGTTGCAGGAAGGAAGAGAAACTGTGTAGCTGGCCATGCCACTTGTGTATGTACTGGCTGGGAGTGCAGTGGCTGTGGTGTGGGACTGTGCCCTGAGTGTTTTTCTGCCTACCACAAGAGGCCAAGGCACTAGTGCTTTTTGTGAGCTATGTTTTTCTGTATGTATGTTTTGCTTATTTTGAGTGTTTGGACACTGTGATTGGTGAATTGTGACGATTCAAAGACTATTGAAAACTTTTTTCATCATGTTTGCACAAATTTCATTGGATGTATCTTCAAGGATATCTTCAACAACATTGCAGGTATAGTTTTTTTATTGCTTTTATCAAAATTTACAACATCTCTAGTTTCTAAAAATGTATAGGTTTATCTATCTACTACGAATGATAAATGTACAAAAGCCCTAAAAATGTCTAGGGTAGTGTTGACTGTTCGTCCTTTGATTTTAAGTACATTTCTTTAAATTATGTAATATTATAAAGAGCAGGATGAGGGTATAATCATTTGAATCTGAAGCATCGATGTAAGGATTTGTCTGAAAGAAGAAATGCAGTACAAAACAGGCGCGTTTCTAAAGGCCGTGAATGCGGTGTGTTCTGCTGCCAGTTCTGAGCGTTTTGGGCAAAAAGGTACATCACTGACATGACTAAATCCACCTGTTTCATATTGATCTTGCCTCGCGCGTGGTATGCGTACTTTCAGAATTCAAAGTCATGTTCAACAATCAGTGGATGACTCGGATTTCGGTCGTAAGGCTGAATATGTCATACATAATCATGTACCTGGAAGCTGCATTTACTGTTTTAAGTACCCAAGTAGACGGTGGAAATTGAAGAAGCTGAAAATCGTAGTGCTATCCTTGCATTGAAAAAATGGTACAGCAGCTGGACCAGATGGTCTATCCTCTGACTCCTCCATCCAGGCTAAAAAATGTTCTTGTTAAATCTCTGTATCTGTTGTTCAAGAGATTTTTTTGAGAATGGGAAGTATCCCGAAAGGTAGACGGAAGCTGCTGCTGTGTTCCCTTTACACACAAAGGTGGTTCATGTGAAACTGACAAATTACAGGAGGGTCTCTTTTGAACATAAACGGCAAGTTATATTGCACAGCAACACACACACAGCGACAACAACCGCCCTTTCATATTTCAAAAAAGTGAGACTGGCCTCACTCAAGCCAGTCTTGTCAACAACGAGAAGCATAATTTAGAAAGAGAGGGGGTTAGTTACTGCCAAGGACATAGACAAACAAAGCACAGGACAAGCCACGATGCATGGTCGGTAAACACAGGACAAAACGAAACATCGTATCTTGTCCTGTGCTTTGTTTGTCTATGTCCTTGGCGGTAACTAACCCCCTCTCTTTCTACATTTTGCTTCGTTCTCCGCCATCAGTCGCTCCATTTTGAAACGAGAAGCATAGTTAGCGGGAGAGGACAGCCGAAGCACAACAGGGCAGTGCCTGTCATTGTTGTCATGCTCACACACACGATGAACGCTACGGGCCGGCATCGTTTCCACTGAGAGGTGTTAGGGATTCACTGGGGTTAGGGGCACGTGTCCTGATACGTGGATATGTTTGTATTGATTTCATCATGTGTGTGTGTGTGTGTGTGTGTGTGTGTGCGTGTGTGTGTGTGTGTGTGTGTGTGTGTGTGTGTGTGTGTGTGTGTGTGTGTGTGTGTGTGTGTGTGTGTGTGTGTGTGTGTGTGTGTGTGTGTGTGTGTGTGTGCTACTGTCTGTCTCTCTTCCTGTTTCTCTCTGTCTGTCTGTATCTATCTATTTATCTATATTTTTCCATCTCTCTCTCTCTCTTTGTCCCACCCTTCTGACCTCTCTCTCTCTGTCTGTCTGTCTGTCTGTCTGTCTGTCTGTCTGTCTGTCTGTCTCTCTCTCTGTGTTTTTCTGTTTATCTACTTGCCTATCTGCCTGTCTGTCTGCCTGTCTGTCTGTAAATAGACATGTATACATGCACAGAGCCGACAGAGCTGGAGAAACCTTATGAACATTTTTTTTTTTTCAGCACAGCGCCCCAGTGACCCTACATGGAGCCATGGAGAAGGAGGTGATGACGTGTGTGTGTGCCTGTGCATGCCTGTCTGTCTGTCTGTCTGTCTGCCTGCCTGTCTGTCTGTCTGTCTGTCTGTCTGTCTGTCTGTCTGTCTGTCTCTGTCTGTCTGTCCTGTCTGTCTGCCTGTCTGTCTGTCTGTCTGTCTGTCTGTCTGTCTGTCTGTCTGTCTGTCTGTCTGTCTTCTCTCTCTCTCTTTCCCCCTCCTCTCTCTCTCTCTGTTTCTCTCTCTCTCTATATGTCTGTCTGTCTGTCTGTCTCTCTCCATATGTCTGTCTGTCAGTCTGTCTCTCTGTCTCTGTCTCTGTCTCTGTCTCTCTCTCTCTCTCTCTCTCTCTATGTTTGTGTGTCTGTCTGCCTGCCTGCCTGTCTGTCTGTCTGTCTGTCTGTCTGTCTGTCTGTCTCTCTCTCTCTCTCTCTCTTTCCCACCTCTCTCTCTCTCTCTCTCTCTCTCTCTCTCTCTCTCTCTTCTCTGTGTGTGTGTGTGTGTGTGGGGGGGGGGGGGGGGAACAGCTGAATCGAATAACAAACGTGATGCTTTTTTTTTCCCCTGAGAACAAATCGACCACCTCCTGATCAATACAGAAGACAATGATCCCGAACATACCTGACCACCCCGTGAACTTGATTGAAATCTAACGAGACACGATTCGGCGTGTCCAGCCTGACAATGCTCACCCCCTAATCCACTGAAACTGACGGGCATTAGCTTATCACTGGGAGGGGCTCGGTACAGTAATCCTGTGGTGTTATCGAACTCGAGCGAACTCCATACAGTCCTTTTGATCTGGAATCGGATAGACGAGGCGTAGATTGGGAGGCAGAGAAAGGAGAATTTAGAGGGAATAACAGTGACTTAGGACAGCCACACTGTGCTATGCAGAAAAGAATGAGGTTGGAATCAAACATTTGAACAGAACTCTGTCCCTTTTTCTTTTGAAGAATGGTCAGGACAGATTTCTACTTCATGGATGGTTTATCTTTCTTTGGTTTTGTTTTACTAATACCCTTTAAACGGATTCTGGAGTTGTTTAATCTCTTATTCAGTGAGAAGAAAGAGGACATGTTAGACAAAAAAGAACAAGATTCATACTGACAAGTTGAGGTCCTTTATGTAGCGTTCTTTCTTTCTCCGCTTCAAAAAAAAAAAAAAAAACTCCGCCGTCTAATCCATCTCTACATGGCTGCCGTTCAGTGTATGAACTATAGCCTCCACACACATCGTAAGACAGCAAGGTATAAAGCCTAAACATCCTATCACCTTTACTGGCAAACCACACACTCAAGCGTCGAAGGCATTTTCTTTAGTATTTAGTCCGAGAACTTAACCAAACTCACACAGTTTGTCGGTGTTGACCTTCGCAAATCGCACGACAAGATTTGAAGAGGATTTGGAAATGAATCGTTTTCACTGACCGTTTGGAACCCAGCTGATCGGAAATACAAAGGAAAACTAAACGAACACTGACTAGTTCCAAGAGCTTTGCCGAAGAAGCAACAACCTACGACAAGAGCAAAGGACACAGGCATTGGTTTGCAAAGTATGCAAAGTGTCCAAAGTATGCAATTCAGAAAGCGGCACCTTGCTACAAACTATGCTACAATCTATGCAATCCCAAAGCAGCACCTTGCTAAAGACTATGCTTCATACTGTGCAGTTCAGCAAACAGCAGCACTTGCTACAAACTATGCAATCCAGAAAAGCAGCACCTTGCTACAAACTATGCAATTCGGGAGACAGCACCTTGCTACGAACTATGCAGTTCAGAAAACAGCACCTTGCTACGAACTATGCAGTTCAGAAAACAGCACCTTGCTACAA
>JADBJO010002228.1:195000-200000 GCA_016801955.1 Conus betulinus
GTGTGTTAATGGCATTCATTCACGGAGTCAGTGGCCCCCAAAAGTGAAGTCGTATTTGTGCTGAGAAATGGGGAAAGAGAGAGGTGTCTTTCTCGGTGAGCTGATAAGGTTTGGAGTACTTTTGACCCCGCGCCTCAACAAGTCTTCTGATCCAACAGTTCACAGTGATATTGAAAAAAAAAAAAAACCAAGCAAACAAAAAATAAAACAAATAAAAAAACAATATAACAAAAAAAAAACCCCCGGTGGAGTCAATAGAAGTGTTAAAAGTCTTTAAAAGCATTGTCCAGTAGACAAAGTCATTCACATTCCCTATAAGACAAAATGTACATGTCAGTGACCCCCCTGCGCGCGCGCGCTTACACACACACACACACACACACACACACACACACACACACACACACACACACACACACACACACACACACACACACACACACACACACACACACACACACTGAACGCACAAACCCATCACGGTGATTAAATATTTGTAAATGTCGTTCGTCTAGAGGATAAAAATCATTCTATTATTTCGACGTAAAATACATTTTTTCTGTGCTTTTGTTCATCTACTTACTGTTCATTTTATTGGAATACTTTAATCCGTGTTTATTTGTACTGTTTTTCAGGCGGATTGGCGCAGACTGAAAACAGAAAAGAAAATAGTCTGGCCTGGCGTATCCCGACCTCTGGCACCATCTGTCATCACCAGCTTCATCAAGTATATAAACTGATTAACATTTGAAGTAAAAGAAACCAACGTTATGATTAACTAATCTGAATATCCGAGTACAGGACCTCGTCCAGTACCCTCTGTAAGTGTCCTAAAGAGATATATTCAAAGAAAAATGTTCTTCTGACTGTACAGGCATGGCTTGAAAAAAAAAAAAAAAAAAAAAAAAAACGAAAACATAAACAGCTGATGCTGCACCATTGAGATGACGAATCAGACGTAATGTGGTGAGCACGCTGAGGCCTCTCGTATGGAAGTTCACGCTCACTTCAGCTGAGATAAGTGACTCCACGAAGATGGTCAAAGTAAAAGAAGGAAACAGCTTTTCTATCATACATCTTAAGACGACCATGACTATTCTTGTTGGCTCTCTGCAATTGTGCCCACTGCACGCATGAACTTTAAACATGACGTCTAATCCAAAATATACAAACGCATCCAATACTGTTTACTTGTGACACATATAAATCGAAAGAAGACGAACGAACTAACGTGGTAAACGAAGAAAACCAAATAAATATGTACACAGATATGTAAACGTCCGCATCCACGGCATCACAATGGTCAAGAATCTCAGCCATCTCTGCTCTCTCTCCACCGCATCCACGGACAGCATCAGACTTCGCTGGTGGTCAGCACTGACCATCACTACGTCGCTGTTGATAGCAACGTGTTCACACGTGGGCCTCCTCCCCACCCCCGACATCCGTGACCGTGACTAACACACCGAACAACGCTGCGTCGGTCCACAATGGTTCAAATCCATCCTCCGGTGCTGCTGCCGCTTCAGATCCAGCCGCAGGTATCGTTTCAAATTCATTCTCAACCTTTGTGTCCAACCGGAGTATCGGTTCAACTCCATCTTCAAGGACTGCTGAAAGCCCGCTATCATCAAACGTCAGCGGGATCTCATCGTCAAAACTTGTCGGGTATTCATCCTCAACAGTCGTCAGAAATCTGTCGTCAGCAGCGGCCATGGCAAGCCCTTCCTCGAGTGATGTTTCCACTCCGTCATCAGCTGCTGTATCGTCTTCACCCATGGCTCCAGCACACGCACCGACCCCAGCCCCTTCACCTTCAGCCTTGCACTCCTCCTCCTCTCAGGGCGCCTGCAGCGTGGGGATCCTCCTCCCGGAGAACCCCCACCTGTACGGGCTGGGCAACGTCGCCGCAGTCTCGACCGCCATGACCTTGGCCTTGTCCGCGGCACGTGACCTGCTGAAGGAGGACTGCACGGTGGTGAAGCGGAACGTGAGCTGCGCGCTGAGCTCCACGCTCCTGGCGGCCTTCCGCAGACCCATGGACGACGCCAACGTGCTGCTTGGGCCGCCCTGCGCCGCAGGTGAGTCGGAGAAGGGACCGGTTTCGGGTACCGGTTTCGGGTATGAAGGCTGTTGTTGTTGTTGTTGTTGTTGTTTGTTGTTGTTGTTGTCTGTTGTCGTCGTCGTCGTCGTCGTCGTCGTCGTTCCCTTGCTTAAAGACGCCGCGGATCATCCGAATAGCTGAAGTACTTGAACGCTATGGTACAAAATGCATCAGCTGGGGATGAGAACATTACGTGTGTGACCGGTTTTTGATTATCCCGCCACACGTGGGCAGCCACACCCTGACTTCGGGGGATTTTGGGAGACTGATGATGTTATGCTAGGAGCTTGTCACAACTGAAGACAATCCCCGCATAACAATGCAGAGCATAACAACATTTTGATGTAGCCTTGGTGCTCTAGCCTATGTCAGTTGGTCTGACACAGCCTTAAGCCCAAAGCGGGTACGAAGGCTGAGGTGGGGATCGTGCAGATGGCTGCTGTTTTGCATTCTCTGATTCTGAGGGTGCTGTTGTAAAGGGTGATGGTGGTGTCTTTTTTCCCCCCTTTTTTCTGCAGCTGCTGCCTTTCGCTTACTGTCAATGTCGGCTAATACAGAGTAGTGTTTTTGTTTGTCTGTTGATTGTTTGGCTGAACACTTTCCTGCCTAGATGTGTGGGAAATGTAATCACCTGGCTGGACGTGAGGGGTCGAGTGGGTGTGTTCAGCACGTGATCCACAGTGTGTCCCCCCTCAAGCAGCTGACTGTGCTGACAAGCTGTGAGGGTTATTGTTGCTGTTGTTGTTTCAACACTCTCCTTCTTGGTCCCTTTTTTTTCCCATTTCCCCTCTTCCTCCTCTCCTCCTCCGTCCTCTTCTTTGTCTTCATCTTCGTCCTCCCGGCCTTTCTTATTCTGTGTGATGATGATGATGATGATGATGATGATGATTCTTCTTCTTCTTCTTCTTCTTCTTCTTCTTCTTCTTCTTCTCCTCCTCTCCTCCTCCCCTCCTTCTCTTCTTTTTTCCTTCTTCTCTTCTTCTTCTTTTCTTCTTCTTCTTCTTCCTCTTTTCAGAAGTACTCTGAACATCATATTGGATTGGATATCCATCTTGTTCACGGAGAAGTCGTGTGATCATGATGATCATGATATTAACGATGACGATGACGACTATGACAACAGCGATCATACTGTTTGCATTTGCGTGTACATGAATGTCAAAACACTGAACCGCCGAACGAATGAACGTGACAGACGCTAAGTAATGAGCCTCTGCACTATCGGTCCTTTCCAGGGAAGGCAAGGGAGACAACTAGAATAAGTAAATGATGGATTAAGAAAAAAAAAAGTGCAAATAACAAGTCCTCAGTCGGTATGAAAATGATTGAACAAGGATTGGGGGAGGGGGGGGGGGGGGGGGGGGGGGGGGGGGGGGGGGGGGGGAGGAGGAAATGGGAAGAATCTGGGATGAAAAAGTGGAGATCGGGGGAATTTGGATGAAAAAAACGGGAGACGACGTGTGGATATTATTTCCTCTACTGTCACCAAAGAAAACCGTTGAAGAGCATGTTGCAAACAGAACCATTTGTTCATGCATGTCTAGGGTCAGCTGTTTGTTTCCTGGATGATAACTCTTCAGTAAACACGGCTGTTTACGGTCGTGGCAGTGCACCCATGCTGTCTAACGTAAGATACCGTATAACTTTTGGGGGATTGTCAACACCACGGGGAAAACATCACATTCAACGGATGCTTCGAGACGCCGCGAAGGGTAGAAAAAAGAAACTTAAGAAAGTGATGTAAAGAAATCAGTTAGCACAAAAAATAATAATTATAAAAAAAAAAAAAAACATCAAAACATGCAATAATAATCACATCAAAGGACCTATTCTGGCTTGCGCTTGAGGATCTAAAAATAATTAGAGGAAAACTAAAGCAAGAGACAATGCAGTCCAGAGTAACAGCCAGTAACAAACTCTAAGAATAATTCCTAGTGAGTCCGCCTAAAACAAGGACAAACAAACTACAAGACAAAACACGACGCGTTTTAACCTCGTAGGTCTTCTTCAGGCATGATAAAACATAATTCAGGACAAAACACGACGCGTTTTTTTCATCCTCGCAAGTCTTCTTGCAAGCAGGCAGGATAAACGGCTTATTCAGGGCAATGAACACGAAAAACCTGTTCAGTCTCTTCAAGAAAACAAAAACAAACAAACAAAGAAGATATGAAATATTCTGTCGTTATGAAAATGAGAGAACACGTGTGTAAAAAAAAAAAAAAAAAAAGGGACGGGGGGGGGGGGGGTAGGAGAAAAAGGAGAGAAACGGTGGGGGGGGGGGGGGTTGAAGGGTTAAGTATTGAATGCTTCACTGAAAACAATAGAAACTGTTGAATTCTGAATGGGAATCACAAACATGTGTGTCATGCCCCCCGGTCAACAGGTCTGCTGTTGTCTCTTTGGATGACAAATCCGTTGCACACACGCCTTGTTACAAATTATGGCACCCCACTCGTGGTTGGTATCTGGCCATGTCTAACTTAACGGTATTTTCAACATCACATAGAGAACATCACAATCCCATGGACTCCTCAGATCCGTCCAGAAGGGTAGGAGAAAGGGAAACGGGGAAAGCGGTAAACAAACAAACAAACAAACAAGTCACCAAAAACATAAGTTACCAGTAATAAAAAAACACGAACGTATTTGAGCCAATGCTTGAGAATCCAGAAAGACTGAAAGGGAAGTTCCTTTCATGTAGGAAATGACGCATAACGCACCACAGGGTGAAGGTTTGAATTGAGATGTGATGGTCTCCCCCTGGTGTCGATAATAATGCCCTGTTGCCGATTAGTCTCCCTTTGTCTTTCTCTCTTTCTCAGCAGCGTGTGGCCAACATAGGTGGAGGTCTGCCTTAGTCATTATTGTTTAGGCGTAATCTTTGGATGAGAGA
>JADBJO010002228.1:205000-210000 GCA_016801955.1 Conus betulinus
CTGTATATTCATATCTTCCTTTGTTCGATGCTTTGTCTATTCCTTCCTTTTCTTTGCATTTCGTCAATTATCTGGGGTTCATTTCCCTGTATATTCGTATCTTCCTTTTTTTTAAAATGCTTTTCTTCGTTCCTTCCTCTCTCCTCTTTGTAGTGCAAACAATTAGAGGGTTTTTTTTTTGTTTGTTTTTTTTTGTTTTTGTTTTCAAGTTCTGTATTCGTTTCGTTGAATAGCTGATTGACTGACTGACTGACTGACTGACTGGCAGAGGGATAAGTGAAGGAAGGAAGGAAGGACTCAATGAGTCAGCAGCTGAGTGAGTCGAGGGAATTCACACAGCTCCTGCCAGTCACCCGCTCCCTCCTTTTCCAGTCCTGGTGACTTGCTCCAGCCCCGACGTCTTCCTTCGCCTGCTCAAGACGGCACAGCGTCTGGACATGACGTCAGGGACCTACGTCATCCTGCACGTGGCCTTGGGCACGTGGCCGGCAGTCGGGGAGCTCTTCAAGGGCGACGACTCCAGCGCCAGTCTCCTGAGCAGCGTGCTCGTTCTCAGCCATTCTCCCCAACTCCCGTCCAGGACGAGACGAGCAGCGGCGACCCTGCAGACGAACGCGTCTTCTTTTCCCGCCACGGTAACGGTGGCCTGCTATTGATGTGACTAGTGTTATTGTTGTTTGACTGTGACTGTTGTGTTAGTGTTGTTGCTGTGACTAGTGTTATTGTTGTTATGACTAGTGTTATTGTTGCTGTGGCTAGTGTTACTAGTGTTATTGTTGATGTGACTAGTGTTACTAGTGTGTTGCTGTGATTGTAGTATTATTGTTGTTGTGACTAGTGTTATTGTTGTTTGTGACTAGTGTTTTATTGTTGCTGTGTGACTAGTGTTATTGTTGTTGTGACTAGTGTATTATTGTTGTTGTGTGACTAGTGTTATTGTTGCTGTGACTAGTTTTATTGTTTGTTGTGACTAGTGTTATTGTTGTTATGACTAGTGTTATTGTTGGTGTGGCTATGTTGTTATTGTTGTGACTGTTGTTGTTGTTGTTGTGACTGATGTTGTTATTGTTGTGACTAGTGTTGTTGTTGTGACTAGTGTTATCATGGTTGTGACTAGTGTTATCATTGTTGTGACTAGTATTGTCACTGTTGTGACTAGTGTTGTCATTGTTGTGACTAGAGTTAATATTGTTGTGACTGGTGTTGTTATTGTAGTGACTATTGTGTTGTTGTTGTTGTGACCAGTGTTATTGTTGTTGTGACCAGTGTTAAGTGTTGTTGTGACTAGGGATATCATTGTAGTGACTAGTGTTATTACTGTGACTAGTGTTATTATGGTAGTAACGAGTGTTATTATTGTTGTGACTGTTGTTATTGTAGACTTATTGCCCTTCATACCAGGAACTCACACCAGGTTGCTTGTTTGGCTGATTTTGGTTTTTGTTTGTTTTTTGTTTTTTTTTTTTCTGCTTCAGGATTGTACACACAACTTTGACCACATCTTACGTTTTTAGACTCATGTGTGTTACAAAATCGAGTCCAGGTAGTAGGCGTTTATCTTGTCTCGGTCATCCTTACGTGCGCATGTGTGTGTGTGCGTGCATGCGTGCGTGGGCGTGTGTGTGTGTGTGTGTGTGTGTGTGTGGTGTGTGTGTGTGTGTGTGTGTGTGTGTGTGTGTGTGTGTGTGTGTGAAATCTAACGCTGGCTTTTCATCGACAACTGTAAGCACCAGTACAATCAAACATAGTAGACTTAAAATATTGATAAGACCTTTCCAGCATTCCCGCACGAAGATGTCACCTAACAGTATGGACTCTAAGTTTGTGATTAATGTTTTCAGCAATTGTAAAAAAAAAAAATACCTTATATAGGCTCCGCCCTAGAACTTAGAGAAACGAATCACAAGACAAAACACGACGCGTTTTGACCTCTCAGGTCTTCTTCATGCAAGATACACAACACTCAGGATAACGAAAATGAACAAGCAGTCTGATCTGCGTCCAATTCGGCACAAGTTGGGTGTTCAGTGAATTAGGAATGTTTTCAATGTTGTAACATTGACAAATTTTTCAATAATCTTGATCAGTCACAATTATTGTTTACACTCGTACACAGAAAAAAAAATGTGTGTATATATTTAATGATATTCTGTGCAAACATTTTCACCAAGATCGCAGGCTTGTCCATCAGCACCAAACCATTTCGCGCAATTTATCCCCAGCAGACGTGCAAATATAGATCAATTTCTAACAAGACATAGAACTTTGATAGACCACATGTAAAGAAGATCTTACCAAATATGACAAGGCAATGATAATGATGATGATGATAATAAATAAGAGTAATAATGATGATAATAATAATAATAATAAATAATAACAATAATGGTTATTTATGAAGCTTAATCTACACATAAGCCCTACGCGCTTACAAATGCAGAAAAACGTTAAAGAAAACATAGATGAAACCAATAAGAAGATGAATATTGCAATGAGTACCATGCACCTACGAACAAGAGTGCATATTGACAAAACATTCATGCACACACATAAACACACACATCCACACACACACACACGCACGCACACACGCACGCACACACATATAAGGTAACATAAGTTTGTCGTTAACGTGATCAAGCAAACGAAAGTACATGAAAGCAGCTTTGATTGTTTCATAACAGCAGTTTCTGAAATGATATCAATACATACAAGACGTGAAAGTACAGATTTTTATAAACACACAACGGTGCATGTGTGAAAATCGCCATTTGACCAGAACCAAATACATTACTGTTCAATACGGATGTAACAAAATACAACAAATGTGATGCTTGACTTAAAAAGTGAAATGAGTGTGGGGAACAGGTGTGTATACTACAACGCGTTTGTAATCAAAGGCAGATCGCTGGTGTGGCTAGCAGTCACAGCGGCTCACTCAAAATGTCCATGGATTTTTTTTCATCCGAAGGACACTGAAAGTAGTTTATAAACAGTTCTCCCTACTGTGCCCCCCCCTCCCCCGCCCCCCCCCCCCCCCCCTCCCTCGTTCCACCTCCGTTCGTGGGGCCGCAATAGCTCAGTTGGTAGAGCATCGGACTCGTAATCTTGGGATGCGGGTTCGCATCTCCGCAGGACCGTTTCGCTACAGGGGGATTTTTTCCTCGGGTTAACATTGGTTCTGATTCATTTCCCCATACAGCCCTTCGAATGAGACTATAAACCGAGGTTCCGTGTGTCTGAACGCACGCACAACATCTTGCACACACGTCAAATCCCATCACCAACTTTTCGGAAGAGAAGGCCAGTTGGCCGTTGGTATGGATGGCACATTTACACATAGCATGCACCTTCCCCGAAGTTGGAGTATGGCTGCCTTAATGGCGGGATAAAAAACGATAATACTCACGCAATACACACGCAAGTGTCAGAATAATCAACTTGATGATTGTGGACACTCTACGGAAAGAAAGAAAGTTACTCGTTGAGTGGAAACCGACAAATTTATGCTTGGTTTCTATTGGAAGAGAGTTAACATCAAATGGATGGTTCGAGGACAAACTAATCAGATGTTGGTGTTTTTTTTTCTTTTTTTTCCCGAGGTATTTCTAGGTGTTATGTTTCGGGGTATTTCTATCTCGGTTCCTATCCATTCCATTCATGAAGCTGTCGCGTTGTCGTCTTGTAACATCCGTTCTCATGAAAAAGTGAAAATCGGAGGGGGGGGTTGGGGGGGGGGGGGGGTGATGATGAGAGGAATCCTTTACTTTAAACGTAAAATGATCTACATCCACTGATAGAAATAAATAGAACATATTCTGGGAGGGAGAGAAACTGTTGTGGTTATTGCCTGTCACAGCAGCATTGTGAAATGCGTGGGGTTACTTTCCAAAGTCGTCATGCTCCATTTGAATGTTGTTTTAATTGACCCTGCTTCTTCTTCTTCTTCCGGGTCTGTGCGTTGACTCCAATCTTCATGATGACTTATGCTGGCCCTTCCGCCCACCCATGTCCCTTGACGTTCTCTTGTCCCAGCCCACACTACACTGACGACTGTAATGGTATAATGATGATGATGATGATGATGATGATGATGATGATGATTATTGTGATTATAAAGATGATGATGATGATGATGATGATGATGATGATGATGATGATGATGATGATGATGATGATGATGACTAACAAAAATCATAGTACTGAACAAAAATAATAATAATGATAAAAATGATGAAGGAGAGGATATGATGATGACAGCAACGACGAGACTACGACGACGTTAATAATGATAATGATAGCAATGAAAATAGTGATAATTCACGAAAACAGCACATCGTTGAAAATCTGGTGTAGGCACTATGAATGCCAATGAATGGTGTCTCATCCTTCTCACCTCGTCAGCTCCCCTCCCCAACCTTCACACACACACACACACACACACACACACACACACACACACACACACACACACACACACACACACCTCCAATACTCCCTCTCCACTCTCCCCCACCCCGACCCCCTACCCCCCCTCCCCCCCCCCGACTACACGAATATGTCGTAAACCAAGTTGTACTGGTACAAAAGGAGGTTGGCCAATGTTCAGTCACGTAACACAGGCGACAAGTAACGATGTTTTGGTCAAAGCATTTGGAGGAGTCCACCCCCTACATGGCATGAACATCTCTGTGTCCTGTTTCTCCCATCAGGAGCAGTTCTTGGACTATTTCTATGACGCCATCTTGCTGTGGGCAACGGCGCAGAAGAATGGGGAGTGGGACAGAAACCTCGCTTCGCCAATCTGACCCTCACAGGTGAGAAAGAGTGACAGGGGAGATAACCATGTGGAATTCTACAGACGTGGTATGTAAAATGAGGTATTCGTAAAGGAGATTGCTTGATTTTTGTTTTACCCTCATGCTTTGTGTGTTGTAGTTTTCGTAAGAAAAATGAGTAGTTCATTTACTACATGACACGCATATGCGGTTTTCGTGAAA
>JADBJO010002228.1:215000-217500 GCA_016801955.1 Conus betulinus
GTCCGTGGTGTAGGTTACTGTTTGTGTTGTGTATTATTGCTTGTGCTGTGGGTTGTTGTTCGTGTTGTGGGTTGTTGATTTTGTGCTGTGAACCATGTTGCGTGGATTGTTCGTGGTGTGGATTGTCGTCTGTAGTGTAGATTGTTGTTTGTAGTGTAGATTGTTATTTGTAGTGTGTTGACTATTGATTGTGTTGGGGACTGTTGACTGTGTTGTAGATTAACGTTTGCGTAGTGTATTGTTTTGTGGTGTGGATCGTTGCGTGTGTTCTTGGTTGTTTAAATCGTGGGTTTGTTGTTGTGGTGTGGATTATCATTTGCGATGTGGATTGTAGCTTATGTTGTGTATTGTTGGTAGTGTTGTGGAATGTGTTTTTTTTTTTATATGGTTGTTTTTGCTCTCTGCACAGAAGGAACCGATACCGACACAATAGTAGGAGGAGTGTTGGGGACTCTGTTTGTTCTTCTAGTCCTGCTGTTGGCTATTTTCTTATTCAGGTAACTTATTACCTTCCCTTTGTTGTTGTTTGTGTTGTTGTTGTTGGTGTTGTTGTGTTGTTGTTGTTGTAAGTTCTTTATTTTTTATTTTTCCATTTTTATTTTTGGTTTTTGTTCCCTTTTCGTTCTTTTTCTTTCTGTTCATTTGATTTCTTTCGTGTCATTTTTCACTTTTTTTTTTCTATTGTTCTGATTGATGTCTTCTGTATCTCTCTCTCTCTCTCTCTCTCTCTCTCTCTCTCTCTCTCTCTCTCTCTCTCTCTCTCTCTCTCTCGCTCGCTCGCTCGCTCTTTCTCTCTCCTTGTGTTTTTTTTCTTTTTATTTGTTTCATTGAATCTGTTCCATCACCATTTCTGTATTTCCTCGTCTTGTTTTTCTATGGGTTTGTTTTTTCGTCATGGCATAATGCTCTACTTCTCGTTTTCTCTCACGGCCGTCCCCCCTCCCCACCCAACCCTCTTTGCTTCCCCTTCATTCTTTTTCTCTCTCTCTCATCATTTTGTGCCTGTGGATGATTGTATTTTTTCATTGTAATGGTTATTGAATTTCTTTACGTGGGTAACTCTCTCTCTCTCTCTCTCTCTCTCTCTCTCTCTCTCTCTCTCTCTCTCTCTCTCTCTCTCTCTCTCTCTCTCTCTCTCTCTCGGGGAGATTTGGAGGATTATGATGGGGATCTCGCCTCTTCTCACTCTTTTTTTTTTTCCCAACGACTTGATAGGAACATGCTTCTTTTAAGAGACTTTGGAGTCGAATTCCATGACGAGTAAGGACGGAATTGTTATTGTCACAGGCGTTGGAGGATGGACCGTTGGTCTCAGGGGCGGGCATGGCAAGTGGAGGACCGTGACGTCAAACGACGTCAGACTCACGTCAGCTTACCCAACGGAAACAGTCATCAGCGACGCCTGATGCGCATGGCAAGTTCTCCATCGCTTTTCAGTAAAGAAAATAATAATAAAATAAATAAAACAAAATAAAATAGAATAAAATAAACAAAACAAAAATGTATATACATACATTCATATCCTCGTAATACACACACACACACACACACACACACACACACACACACACACACACACACATTCAAACATATAAGCTTATACACATATACTACATACTACATACATACATATATACATATATAAATGCATACATGCACACATACACACATACATACATACATACATACATGCGCGCACGCACGCACGCACGCACACACACACACACACACACACAACACACACACACACACAGAGAGGAGAGAGAGAGAGAGAGAGAGAGAGAGAGAGAGAGAGAGAGAGAGAGAGAGAGAGAGAGAATCCACTGTGTTGAGGAGATTTGCTTATGTAGAAAATACGCACAGGCAAAATTCAGGGGAACTGTGTAACCCGACTTAAAGGAGAATACAAATAAGTGGGGAAAAAAAACTGTATGCGAACAACAAAGAGAAGGTTTTAACGATCTAGTCCCAGATTCCATTTATTTCTGTTTAACATCTGCTTCGCCCTCGATAACAGACAAGAGAAATGTTGTAAGAGATGGATGGAAGGGGAGGGGGTGTCTGTTAGGGAGTCCATGGTTACGGTGTAGGCCCGAAACGCTGAATATTCTCTATTCCACTCAAAGCTGCACCTGGCTTTTCTCAGAAGGTCAGCCAGTACCAAAACTTGTTCATCGCACAGTCCGGCCCTTGACCCATACCATCAGACCTGACTCTGAGCTATGTTTCATGTCTGTTTCATTTCCTATGCAAGCACGGTCCACAGGACCCTCCATTTTTTCCTGTCCTCTGCTAGACTTTCCACTCCCAAAAATCCTAGTGCCCTACCAGTGGCGTCGAACCACAAGGAGTCATGCATCATTCTGCTATTTTTGCTGACGATATGGCATTGAGCTAATTCACTGACGCCCCCCCCCCTTCCCCTCCACAATTCCAGGATAAAATCGTCTTTTTCACGTTCAATTTTTCTTTTATCTCAGAGCCAGGGCGATGTTCATCT
>JADBJO010002228.1:222500-225000 GCA_016801955.1 Conus betulinus
TGTCTTTTTTCTTCTTTCTTTCTTTCTTTTCCCTTCTCCCTTCTTCTCTTCTCTTTTTCCCTCTTTCTCTCTTCTCCCCCCCCTTTCTTTCTCTCTCTTTCTCTTTCCTTTCTCGCCTCTTTCTTCTTCTCTTTTTTTCCTTCTTTCTCTTTCTTTCTTTCTTTTTCTTCTCTCTTCCCTTTTTCTTCTCCTGCTTTTCTCCCTTCTTCTTTTCTCTCTTCTTCCTTTCTTCTCCTCTTCTTCTTCTCTCTTTTTTTCTCTCTTATTCCTCCTCCTTCTTCTTCCTCTCTTTCTTCTTTCTCTCTTCTTCTCTCTCCTTCTGTCCTCCTCCCTCTTCCTCCTTCCTTCCCTCCCTCTCTATTCTTCCTCCTTTACGCTCTTTTCCCCTTCTTTCTCCTTCTTCTTCTCTTTCTTTCTCTCTCATTCTCCTTCCCTTTCTTCTTCCTTCTTCTTTCTTTTCTTTCTTCTCCTCTTTCTTTCCTTCCTTTTTTCTTTCTTCTCCCCTCCTTTCCTGTTTCCATCCTTTTCCCCTCTTTCTCTTTCCTTCTTTCTCCTTCCTTGCCTTCTTCTTTTCTTTTCCTTACCTCCTCTCCTCTTCTTCTTCTCCTCCTCCTCCTTTTCTTCTTTCCCTCTCCTTTCCTTCTTCCTTCTTCCTCTTTCCTTCTTCTTCTTCTTTCTTTTTCTTCTTCTTGCTTTTCCCCCTCCTTCCCTCTTCTTTCTTTCTCTTCTTCTTCTTCTCTCTCTCTTTTCTTCCCCCTCCTCCTCCTTTCTTCTCTTTCTTTCTTCTTTCTTCTTCTTTCTTTTCTATCTTCTCTTTTCTTCTTGCTTCTTCTTCTTTCTTCTTCTTTTTCTTTCTCTTCTTCTTCTTCTTCTCTTTCTTCTTCCTTCTTCCTTCCCTTCCTTCGCTCCTCCTCCTCCTCCTTCTTTCTTCCTTCCTCCTCTGTTTCCTCTTTGCTCCTCTTCTCTTTCTTCTTCTTCTCTTGTTCTTCTTCTTCTTTTTTCTTTTCTCCTCCTCTTTTACTTTCTTCTTCTTCTTCTTCCTCCCCTTCCTTCTCTCCTCCTTCTCCTTCTTCCCCTCCTCCCCTCCTCTTCTTCTGTTCTTCTTCTTTCTCTTCTTTCCCTTTCTCTTTCCGCCTCCTCTTCTTCTTTTTCTTCTTCTCCTCCTCTTCTTCTTCCGTTCTTCTTCTCTCTTCTTCTTGTTCGGCTTCTCCGTTCTCCGTTCATTCCGTGGACAGTCCTGGGTCCACCACACTGAAGATATTTCTCCAGGTCCCTCCACTTTTCTGTCTGTTGTGTACCAATGACTGGGTCTCCTGTGAACACGTTTCTGTCTGTTCTGCACAGTTGTCGGTCCTTTTCCCTCAATCTCTTTTTTCCGTCCGTCTCCCCTCATTTTCACCGTTTTCTGGAGGATTCTCTCGAAGTTTCGAAGTCTTTGTGTCTGTGTCATGACACGACAGTGATAATGATGATGATGGTGATGATAATGATAATAAATGATAATAACTGCAACAGTAATAATAACGATGATGATGATGATGATGATGATGATGATGATCTTGATGATGATGATGATGATGATGATGATGATCTTGATGATGATGATGATGATGATGATGTGATGATGATGATGATGATGATGATGATGATGATGATGATAAGATGACGATAATGATAATAGTAATAATACTAACACAACAATAATGATAACAATGATAATAATAATGATAATAAAAATAATGATAATAATAATATAATAAATAACGATAATTATAATGACTATTGACATGATAATTGAACTGGATATTGTTACTCTATACCATCTTACCTCAATTCATGTTGCTCATACGCAGGGAACGAGGGGGGAGGGGGGGGCATATCTTGGCTGTCATATTGTTAGAATCAATTCTACGTATGTCTGTTACTAAAAAAAAAAAAAAAAAAAAAAAAAAAAAAAAAAACAATAGTAAGAAACCGGTTTGTTTTCAAGCGTACTCAGATGTCTTGAAACGTGGTCTATTTTCCATAAATCTCGGCCTCATACTCCATAAGAAACATCTTGACGCTCAACAAAATTACAGCCGGTGGCACATTCAGTATCATATCATACTACTACATACAGAGCGAGTAACCCTTTCAGAACCTTCTGTTTTCTATTCTGTCGTCGCGTTCTGTCTGCACTGTACGAGGCAAATCTACAATTCAGCTCAGCATGATTTCAGCCGAAGGCCTCCACACAACAACTGAGTTCCTTAAGTCTGAGAAAAGTGTCCCTTGGGTTTACACGGAGTTTTATTCCAAATAATAGCATGGGATTCTGTCCATTGAAAGAGCAATAACAAGCTTAGAGAGTAGCGTCACAGTTACTATATCATAACGTCTCATGCTTTGTTTGCTCATGTGGTTATGTTTTCGTTACATTTCAGTATATAGATTTTAGAATGTCCTTTCGTGTGAACCGGAAGTTTTTATAATTAGCAGTAGAGTTGACCCAGATGGC
>JADBJO010002228.1:237500-245000 GCA_016801955.1 Conus betulinus
AAGAAAAAAAAAAAAAACTCACCGCCTTAGGTGCTCCATTGATCCGATAACAGATGCAAAAAAAAAAAAAAAAAAAAAAAAAAAAAAAAAAAAATTGATGATGGTGTGACCCTCTTACATTCAAGAACAAAATTCGAAAAAGGAGAGAAAAAAAAGCACATAATTAGGTTAGTAGATGTTTTCCAAGTCCTGTTTAGCTCCCCTGGTGTGCTTTAGGGGAAGGGGAGGGGAGGGGAGGGGTGTGGGTCATTGGTGAAGAGGGCGAAGTACCCTGTGCAGGAAGGTGAGCGTGGTGGACAACATGCTGTCACTAATGGAGAGCTACAGCTCCCGTTTGGAACAGCTGGTGGCGGACAGGACGGCGGAGCTGGCGCAGGAGAAGGCCAAGACGGACCGCTTGCTGTACCAGATGTTACCCCCGTGAGTCCCGCTGGAAGCTGTTGTATAACTGTGTAGTGGAGCCTCATGATCACTGCCTTCAGAAACCCTGTAGGAACTGGGGTCGTTCCTGTGATGATTGCCGTGTGGGGAGTGTTGTTTTGAACGTTTTTAGGCGGGTGTTTGTGAAGTACCCTGGAGAAGACATTCGTCGAATATTCTCGTGTCTGTGTCGAAGTAGAAAGACACTCTGGGGAGAGTTTGACGGCAGAGGGTCTTCAGAGAAGAAATCTCCCCTCAGACAAGTGTTTCGGACCTGAACTCCTTACACCTTAAGCGGTTGGATCGCATCCCTGGTCATGACTCTTAGATGCCCTTCTGCTGCCAACTTTCTGTTTGTTGTTGTTGTTGTTGTTTTGTTTTTGTTTGTTTGTTTGTTTGTTTTGCCCCGGTGTGCTGCCAGCGTAGTTTCACGCCTCGTGTCATGTGCTATTCTGTCATTTCATCATATTCGAGCAGCTCTCCGTAACATACACTCTGCACATGCCTGACCAAACCTTGCATTCATGACAATAATCGATGTGTTTCATCCAAATTACCGCCTATTTCACATTGACAAAAGATATGTCAGTGCTAGGTGTGTGTCCTAGCACATGAAACGATATCAAGCTACACTTAAGTGTACTAACTGAGATCTAGTTAAGATTTTAAAAAGAATTGATCATCGTTCCCGCGAGACAATATGGACAAACAATCTACAAGACAAAACATGACGCATTTCGACGTCTTAAGTCTTCTTCAGGTGAAGGTAAGGTAAGGTAATGTTGCTTATAGCCCAGCCGACCGCAAAGGGCCATATCAGGGCTGTCACAAGTAAAGAAAAAAAAAAAAAAAAAAAAAAAAACGTTCACACACGTCTTTTAAAATACATCCTCTAAAAGTGTATCAGAAACTTCGTTAAAAATCTTCCTTCCGTAAAATCTTAAATCAGACGAAAAACAAACAACATTCGAGACAATGTTTATGTCTGCACATTTGGTTTTCCCCTCCTGCACAGGCTGGTGGCGGAGCAGCTGAAGTCCGGCCGGCCAGTGGTGCCCGAGTTCTACGAGTCGGTCTCCATCTTCTTCTCCGACATCGTCGGCTTCACCACCATTGCCAGTCAGAGCAAACCGCTGGAGGTGAGAGACAACTGCGCTGAAGAAGGTTCAGGCCGCTCAATTTCGTGTCACCGTGATTGACGGCTAAGTCATCATGATTGACGGCTAAGTCGTCATGATTGACGTCTCGGTCAGTTTCGAAAGTACGTCCGTTGAGAAGGAAGTCAAAGCACGGATTATCTTTATTGAGGATAAAGGGGAGTCAGCCTCATCTTTATCAAGGGTGAAGGCGAATCAGCATCGTCTTTATTGAGTGTAAAGGCGAATCAGCATCATCTTTATTGAGAGTAAAGGCGAGTCTAGGTCATCTTTATTGAGAGTAAAGGCGAGTCTAGGTCCTCTTTTATTGAGAGTAAAGGTGAGTCTAGGTCCTCTTTATTGAGAGTAAAGGCGAGTCTACATCATCTTATTGAGAGTAAAGGCGATTATACATAATCTTTATTGAGAGTAAAGGCGAGTTTGCATCATCTTTATTGAGGGTAAGGGTGCGTCACGATCATCTTTATTGAGAGTAAAGGCGAGTCTACATGATCTTTATTGAGAGTAAAGGCGAGTCTACATGATCTTTATTGAGAGTAAAGGCGAGTCTACATGATTTTTATTGAGAGCCAAAGCCCCATACTGAAGGGGGTTTCATAAATGTAATATATGTCATGAATAAAACGAATCAAAATGCTAATGACAAAATACTGTAAATTAAGAAACAAACAAACAAACATACCCTCAAGATATTGCAGTCTGAATTCTCTTGTTTCCTTCATAAACATACTTAGCTAAATTCAATAGTGTGTTCTCATTACTTGTCGATAATAAGAGAATGAGTCTAAAGTTACACGGTTGTGTATATATTTGGATTGGATCAGTTTTATTCTTAAATCACTCAGAGCAGGACAGCAAAACAAAAAATGTATTTCATCTTCCCTTGCTTTTTTACATAAGCGACATGTTAGATCACTTTCAACAACATTGCTATACCTAAAACGATGGCAAGCAATGTCAGATACACCAAATCTAAATTTTGTCAGTGCACACCTAACGTATCTATTCATTTTCATCTTAATATAATGTTCTAATACATGCGTCGATTTAAAGAATTTGTACTGAACAAATCTATCACTATTATACATATGGGTCATGCCAGTCCTGCCACCTGCAATCGATAATCCTCTGTTTAAAACAATGTAGAAATTCTGATATATTTTCAACACCTTGGTTATCCCAAACAAATCCAAACCCATATGAATTTAAACATTGTCGAACATTTGAAGCCCAAGTCCTCTTACCATTATTGTCTAACTTCAACAACATCCTGTAACCTTTATAGGGTATCCTGCATTCGTCCATTCTCGTTAATTTGAGCCAATATTTTATACACTTCAAATAAGAATTTAAATAAACAGGATATCTTCCGAGTTCACCGTATACCAAATCATCAGGAGTTCTACTATCCACATTCAAAAAGCGCTTCAACGCATATAAGTGAACTTTCTCAATTAAGGCACCTTTCTCAAAAGCCCATATTTCTGCTCCATACTGTAAGATTGGCTGCACCTGTGAATCGAATAATTTGATAAAAACACTGAATGAATTACAGTCCAACTTGTACAAGATATGAAGAATAACTATGACTGCCTTTTTCGCTCTGTTCATTATATCCTGACAAGCAAATTCAAAACTAAGTTTGGTTGTAAAATAAATACCAAGATATTTATAAGCATTAACCACAACAATTCTCTCACCTCCATAAGTCCATCTTTCAGCACGCCCAGATATCCCCCTTTACGAAACACGACAATGTTTGTCTTACTCATATTAACTTTTAATTCTAGTTTTGTTTGCTGTGGAGTACAAATATTTAGTTGTCTCTGGAGACCGACCACTGATACTGCTAGTAAAAAAATATCATCAGCAAAAAAAAGCAGCATAAATAATTCTAGAATGTGTCAAAAGTTACACCATGTCGACCATTTTCAATTATTTCCAAGGCTAACTCATTAATAAATAGAGAAAATAATACTGGGCTGCATACATCACCTTGTTTGACCCCACTTGTACACATGACATACTCAGATAATTCTGCACCCGATCTTATTTTTGCTTTTACCTCACAGTACATACTTTTTTATGCAACGATACAATTTACCTTTTATTCCATTTTTTTTTAACAAAACAGGCCATAATAATCTTCGAGAAATTGAATCAAAAGCCTTTTCAAAATCAACAAAAGCAACATATAACTTTTGATTATACAAATTGTTTCTGAACAGCAGCAAGTAGGGTAATATATGATCAATTGTGGAAAACCCTCTTTTAAATCCCGCCTGATGTTCTCCAGTTATATTGTTTTGACTTACCCATTCATGCAATCTACTATTAATAACAGAGCTATAAATTTTGCTACAAATATTACTTAATGAAATACCTCTATAATTATTTACCTTGTTAACATCGCCCTTCTTAAATAACGGTAAAATAATAGATTCTTTCCAACTGTCAGGATAAGTGCCATTATCAAAAAGAAAGTTAAATAGTTTTACCAAGAAATTCACAACAGATTCACCAGAAATATTAAAAAAAATTCGCCATTAAACCATCAGGACCAGCAGATTTTCCATTTTTTCAATTTTCTAATGGCTAGCAATACTTCTTCTGCAGATATTGCTCTATCATAAGGAAAATTCTTCATCTCATTATCATTGACTATGATCTCTGTTGAACTACTTCCATCGTTTTTTTTCTAACAAGTTTTAAAATGTTCAAACCATTCGGATATCGAAATATCGTTGGATGGTTGACATCTTTTCTTTGAAATTTTGTGTATAGTTTCCCAGAAGACCTGTTGGCTCTTCACAGAATCGATCAGTTCATTTAACAATGACATATTATATTCTTTCTTTTTTCTTTCATTTAAATTTTTATATTCGCGTCTTGAAACACAGAATGCAACTCGATCATCTTTGTCTAAAGTTTCACAAAAAATTTTCTCCATAGGCTACTACGCATTTTACATTTTGATACTTTGCAGTCCTCATCATACCAGTTATCATCAGGGGCTCTCTTATTTAATACTATCTTCTTTTTCAAATTTTCAGCTTGTTCTTTCATAATCACATTGAATCTACATATGGCTTCATTTACATCATCCACATCAATAAGATCTTCTGCCACTGCCATTTTCTCTTTCACATCCTGAGAGTCCATGGACTGTGTAAATTTCGGAGCATAATCCTTACTCCAGCAGTATTTAACAATACACTGATTATGTTTACCATTCAAACCAGTACTAGTGCATTTTTCAGCATTTTGTATATCAATACATAGTACAAGGGGCATATGATCAGATTCAAATCTTTCTATAACTTTAAGTGTTAACTGTTCACATAGTAACTCAAACCCATTTACTGACATCAGAAAATAATCGTTCACACTGCATCTAAATCAGAAATATATGTGAAACGACCTTCAAGGTCGCCATTACACATTCCGTTTAAAATGTACAGTCCCAAAACAGTGCACATGTTTAAGAACTTCTTTCCATATAAATTCAACATTTTATCTTGAGAAGTTCTTTCCATGCGACTATCAATCTTATTATAGTTAACGTGTACTTCATATTCATCTAAAATGTCTGGGGTCTTATCAGAAGTTCTGGCGTTCATATCGCCACATATTAATATTTCAGTGTCTTCCAAATGCAGCCATTTACTAACAATGCAATTTTCCAACAAATCAATGCCGTTGTCAAAACCACTGATAGAGTAATAAGGGGAATTTTCGGGCGGAACATACGCACACACAAGTAACAAGTTTTTATGAAGACCAAAAAACTCCTTATCAAAAGTAAATAACATGGAATAAGGACTCTCACACTCAACCTCCTTCACATAGGGAAGAAGATATTTTCGCATTAAACAAATTATTCCCCCTGAACCTCTCCCTTGTCTCGTGAATTTCACTGCTGTTTGACGAATATTTGATAATCGGTAAACAAACTCGATTCAAAATTTTCTGCAAACGTTTCAACCAGACAAACAAAATCAAATGAAGAAAAATGAACTGAATAAAATGCATATCACCTAATTTATGAAACAATCCACATATATTCCAGTGAAGGAAAGAAATATTGTTTACATGCTTGCTCATATGACAATCTTGACTATATAAATTGTCATTATCTTCTGAGTTAATTCTCCCATCACCTTCATTCACTCTTTCCATGTCTATTCCACTCGCCGTCACACTGTCACTGTCACTATCTGATTCCTTCGACTTCACACTGTCACCATCACTGTCTATTTACTGTCACTACCTAATTCATTCTCCGCCACATTTTCACTATCAACTTCAGCACCATAACTTGTTTCATTAGTCATCATACTGTCACCACCGCTGCGCGCTTCATTCACCGTCACACCGTCCCACACTTCTATCTGTTTCATGCGTCATTACAGTGTCAGCACAACTGTCTGTATTACTGTCACCACCTCTGGCCGTTCCCTTTGTCATCACACTCACACCACCACAGTCTTTTTTATTCATCAATATACTGACCACATTTATCTTAGACTTAGAATCATCACGATCTTCTGTCATAGAGTTACGCATGTAATCATCACCCCTGAGACTTTCCGACTCTGCTGCATCGTCATCGCCATTTTTACTTGTATAAAAAATCTCCACACACATCGTCTGCACTCATAACATTTTTCTCTGTCAAGCAAGAATGCTCCGATCTGTCGATATCAATGTAAGGCGCATTATTATTCGACATCAACAACAAATCATTTACAATTCCCGGCAAGGGACATCCAACATGACTATTAACATAATCAAAATCATCACTATCATCGTCATCGCTAATAATTTTACTCGTGACATCTTCATGCAACGTGTTAACACATTCAACATCATCAACGTGATCTGAGACTTCCGTATACACACATCCCACACAACTGTCACGCACGAGATTCTCGTAGCACACTTGCTTCGTGTCAACAGCGTTCACAATCTTCTTGCCACCCCCCTCTCGCGAACTAGAAACATGCACTCTGTGCGGTGACGACGTAATTTTTTCTCCCTCAACAAATTGGCAGCGGTAAAGTCCACAGTCACGGGGCCGGCCTAACCGCTATCCACATTGAAAAAGGTTCCCACTATCATCTAAACTGTATTTTGTGCCCTCTATTACCAAATGGTCGTAAACCATCGATACTTTTTTGTTCTGTGATCTGGCAGACTTTAAGTGGGGGACAAGGTTTTTCCGGGTCTCTCTAACACGCTGAGAAAAGTCTTCTCCTATGAAAATTTCACTTCCTTTTAACTTCTTTTTTGAGCGCAAAATTTTGTCTTTGTGTTTAAAGAAAGTACACCTTGCAACAATTGGTGAATCTGGTTTAGAGTTAATGCGATGTACCCGGTCAAACTCCACATCATCAGCAAGTTCTAAACTGTCAGCAATCATATCGCGTACCAGATTTTCACACTCTTGCCATGTTTCATTTTTTCTACGAGGAATGCCATGAATAATTATATTGTTCCTCTTAGACCTACCTTCCAAATCATCCACTTTCCTATCCAGATATTTCACCTTCTCCTTCAGACTGTCATTTTCACGTTTCAGTTCATCGTTATCTAGCTTTAGTCTGTCACTTCCTGTCTCAAATTAGAAACATCTGCCTGTAAAGTGGAACACATATCTTTCAAATCTTTCATATCGTCACACACATGTATCAAATTTAGAGTTCAAACTGTTCATTCCCGTCAGCATGTCATTCAAGGAAGACATCACATCCTTCAGGGAGGGATCCGGCGAAAGAGCTGACGTCCCGGATGTACGTTCCTGTCCACCGGTACTGTCTCTGCGATTGGCTGTTCCACTGCCAAGCCGTGTCTGCCTCAGACCTTCCTTCGAACCAGGACCAGGATTTGACTCAACATCCCCACAACGTAGAATTAAATGTCC
>JADBJO010002228.1:260000-270000 GCA_016801955.1 Conus betulinus
CGCAAAAGTAACACAAGTTAAATCTTCTTTTTTTTTTAAAATTTATTTGTTTATTTATCTATTTGATTTGTTTGAGTCTTCTTTGAAACAAACCCCCAAAAATTTGGCATGGGCGGAAAATGATGGAAACACATCACTAAGAATAAAAGGAAAAGAGATCTGCTATGGAACTAAGCCTGATTGAGCAATCGATCAAATGCGGCAGTGAATGCGATCGGACCAGAGATCTGATAATGTGGCACCAGCCTGACAGGAAGGAGAAAGATCTAACGTGACAGTTATTTCTTGTGGAACTGAGGATGGCAGGAATAGAGATCTGATATGGCAGCTGGAACCGACGAGACAAGAGATCTAATATGGCAGGAAGAGTGGCAGGAAATAGATTTGGTTTGGCAGTGAGAAACAGGGACAAAAGTCTGATGCATCACGATGAATGATATTTGTGACCTTTCACCACGGAATGAGTCGCTTGTCATCTCTCCGGGTTTTCAGTTAGCAGTCAAAATAGGCAGTAGAGGTGTCAGGAGTCGATTTTGAGATTTTTGACTCTAGCTGATACCATAAGTTTTCCTGCATAAAATACACTAAGTGAATTGTTTATATTTGACTGCTTTCTGACATTTTAGAAAACACCTAACATTTTAATGCTATATGCTGAATGTGTGCATCTGATTTTGTTCATTTTCTCAAAAGCGCTTCTCAGAGTGTTACCATCTTTAGAACACTGTATCTTGAAAACTAAAAGCCTGTTTTAAAAATGGTTTTTACCATTGAAAAAAGCAGAAAAAATACTATTAGAAAATATGCATATCTTAGAAACGCTTAGCTATGACAAGCGATTCATTTTGTGGTAGAAGATCACATTTAAAAAAAAAAAAGAAAAGAAAAGAGAGAGAGATCCGATGTGGTGCTGAAAGTAATACGAAAAGATTTCTAATGTGGCGCCCAGAGTGATAGGACCAGAAGTTTTATGTTTCCGTGAGAGTGATAGGAAGAGAGATCTAAAGTGCAATGAGAGTCATCAGAAAATTGGTTTAAAGTGGCAGTAAGAGTTATAGGAAAAGAGATCTAATGTGGCATGAAGAGTGATGGGAAAGAGATCTAATGTGGCATGAAGAGTGATGGGAAAGAGATCTAATGTGGCATGAAGAGTGATGGGAAAGAGATCTAATGTGGCATGAAGAGTGATGGGAAAGAGATCTAATGTGGCATGAAGAGTGATGAAAGAGAACTAATGTGGCATGAGGAGTGATGTGAAAAGAGATCTAATGTGGCATGAGGAGTGATGGGAAAGAGATCTAATGTGGCATGAGGAGTGATGGGAAAGAGATCTAAAGTGGCATGAGGAGTGATGGGAAAGAGATCTAATGTGGCATGAAGAGTGATAGGAAAGAGATCTAATGTGGCATGAAGAGTGATAGGAAAGAGATCTAATGTGGCATGAAGAGTGATAGGAAAGAGATCTAATGTGGCATGAAGAGTGATAGGAACGAGCTCTAATGTGGCAGCAACGGCGATGTGAAAGAGATCTAATGTGGCATGAGGAGTGATGGGAAAGAGATCTAATGTGGCATGAAGAGTGATGGTAAAGAGATCTAATGTGGCATAAAGAGTGATGGGAAGAGAGATCTAATGTGGCTGCAAGAGTGGTGGTAAAGAGATCTAATGTGGCATGAAGAGTGATGTGAAAGAGATCTAATATGGCATGAAGAGTGATGGTAAAGAGATCTAATGTGGCATAAAGAGTGATGGGAAAGAGATCTAATGTGTCAACCAGAGTGAAGGGAAAAGAGATCTAATGTGGCAACCAGAGTAAAGGGGAAGAGATCTAATGTGGCTGCAAGAGTGATGGTAAAGATATCTAATGTGGCATGAAGAGTGAAGGGAAAGAGATCTAATGTGGCATGAAGAGTGATGGGAAAGAGATCTAATGTGGCATGAAGAGTGATGGTAAAGAGATCTAATGTGGCATGAAGAGTGATGGGAAAGAGATCTAATGTGGCATGAAGAGTGATAGGAAAGAGATCTAATGTGGCATGAAGAGTGATGGTAAAGAGATCTAATGTGGCATGAAGAGTGATGGGAAAGAGATCTAATGTGGCAACCAGAGTGAAGGGAAAGAGATCTAATGAGACAGCGAGAGTGACGGGAAGAAAGTAGTACAGAACAAGATCAAGAAAGCAAAAGACCTAAAAGAACAGTTGTGTGTGTGTGTGTGTGTGTGTGTGTGTGTGTGTGCAAACCCTCGTTTCTACCTTTGGATAAATGGAGTTTGGGTTTGATTTCTATTTTTGTGGGCTGTGCATAGAAATGCAATGATGTTGATGAAACATGAGAAGCTTAGATTTATCGAAAGGAGCATTCAACACAGGACTGAATACACACGTTTAATGGTTTTAGGTGTGTCTCTGCCTGTCTCTGTCTGTCCTTGTCGGGGTGTTTGCGTTGCCGTCTGTCCATGTTTCTCTGTCACTGTCTCTGTCTCTGCGCCTCTCTCTCTCTCTCTCTCTCTCTCTCTCTCTCTCTCTCTCTTAGTTTCTGTCACTCCTCTTCCTACTCTGCAGTCTTTTTCTTTTCTTCCTCCAGTTAAGTCATGTGATTCATATCCCAGCCACGGGACCCATCTCAAGGCTCTTTGTTAGCCTCTTTGCTATTTGTCTTTCTTTGTTTTGTCCCCCCCCCCCCCCCCCCCCCCCCCCCCCCCCCCACTTCTTCACATTTGTACTCCCACGTCAGGTCAGAGAGCGGGGTGGACACCACGTTTCCCTGTCCAGGGAGCAAAGAGCGCGCCCCCAACAACATCACCACACGGAACGCTGACGAAACCACCCAAAACGATGACGTCTTCCACCAAACTGCTGACGCAGACAGCAAACACGACGGCCACGGCGAGGGGGCTGATGCTACTAAGCTGGGCGCTATTCCCCGCATAGAAATATCATAATGGGTGGGGGTGGGGGTGGGTGGGTGGATGGATGGGTGGGGTTTGTAGTAACTAGGTGTTTGTGCGTATGTGTGTCTGCGTGCGTGCGCGCGCGCGGGCGGGTGCGTGCGTGCGTGCATGTGTATGTGTGTGTGCGTGTGTGTGTGTGTGTGTGTGTGTGTGTGTGTGTGTGTGTGTGTGTGTTGAAATGTCATTCTGGGAGGATGGAGGTGTGATATCAACAATAAGTGAGTGGAGCTCGCATTGTACTCGACGTGTGCATGCGTGCATGTGCGGATATGTGCATTTCTGTGCGTCTGTGTGTGTGTGTGTGTATGTGTGCGAGAGCATGTGTGTGTGCTTAGTGTGTGCCATGTGCCGGTTCACATATACGCGTTTGCGTGCACGTGTGTCTGCCTCCGTATACCATCTGTTCGTGTGTACGTGAACGTGTAGGTATGTCTGTGAGGTGGTATCAGTGTGTGTGTGTGTGTGTGTGTGTGTGTGTGTGCGTGTGTGTGTGTGTGTGTGTGTGTGTGTGTGTGTGTGTGTGTGTGTGTGTGTGTGCTTACATGTGAGCGTACTACTCCGATTTAACAGAGGGTTTTTTTTTATAATAATATTACCAGAAAGCTGACAATTGTCTAAGCAACATCATGCGCTTCTGTGTTTCGCTGTCCAGTTTACAGAATTGGGATCGTTTTCGTAGGTTTGCAATTTTCAGTAAAATAGAGAACAATTTTCAGACAAGAAGTCAGCTGACTTTCATCTGTAAAAAGATGTTTATAATTGTCGCTGAAAATGGTCAGTCAATGACAATGAAAAGAATTCACTTTTCTCATTCCGCGATCTGTCATGGCTTGTTGGTGTGTCTCTGTGCCGGACTGTTTATGATTGGCATGCCTACGTGGTTGGCAGAATAATTATCATGTCATGGTATCTCTATGTGCGTCGCTGTGTACTGTCTTCATGCATCGACGCATGCAAAGAGGTCAACATGCCACGCATAGAACTGTTTTTTTTTTTGTTTGTTTTTTTTTTTTTCTTTTTCCAATTAGATAAAGCAACTATTTTCAGACTTGTTGAGAATTGACACGAAGTGATGGACATACCACACAAAGTTGTGTTTAATTAGAGAAAGCAAATATTTACACATTTGTTGAGGATTGCTGTTAAGCGACGCACGTGCCAGGATTGCTGTTAAACGACGTGCGTGCCAGGATTGCTGTTAAACGACGTTTGTGTCAGGATTGCTGTTAAACGACGTTTGTGTCAGGATTGCTGTTAAACAACGTTTGTGTCAGGTTTGCTGTTAAACGATGCACGTGCCCGGACTGCTCTTAAACGACGCACATACCAGGACTACTGTTAAACGACGCACATGCCAGGACTACTGTTAAACGACGCACATGCCAGGACTACTGTTAAACGACGCACATGCCAGGACTACTGTTAAACGACGCACATGCCAGGACTACTGTTAAACGACGCACATGCCAGGACTACTGTTAAACTACGCACATGCCAGGACTACTGTTAAACGACGCACGTGCCAGGATTGCTGTTAAACGACGCGCGTGCCAGGATTGCTGTTAAACGACGCACATGCCCTGACTGCTGTTTGATGTATGTCAGGATTGCTGTTAAAAACGACGCACATGCCAGGACTGCTGTTAAACGACGCACGTGCCCGGACTGCTGTTAATGATGTATGTGCCCGGATTGCTGCTAAACGACGCGCGTGCCAGGATTGTTGTTAAACGACGTTTGTGTTAGGATTGTTGTTAAACGACGTTTGTGTCGGGGTTTGTGTTAAACGACGTTTAAACGACGTTTGTGTCGGGATTGTTGTTAAACGACGTTTGTGTCAGGATTGTTGTTAAACGACGTTTGTGTGTCAGGATTGTTGTTAAACGACGTTTGTGTCGGGATTGCTGTTAAACCACGCACGTGCTAGGATTGCTGTTAAACGACGCACGTGCCAGGATTGCTGTTAACGAACACATGCCAGGATTGGTGTTAAACGATACACGTGCCAAGATTTTTCTGTAAAACGAGCACTTGCCAGGATTGGTGTTAAACGACGCACGTGCCAGGATTAGTGTTAAACGACGCACGTGCCAAATTGGTGTTAAACGACGCACGTGCCAGGATTGGTGTAAACGACGCACGTGCCAGGATTGCTATTAAATGAAATGATGTATGTGCCAGGATTGCTTTTAAATGATGTATGTGCCAGGATTTGTGTTCAACGACGCACGTGCCAAGGTTGCTGTTTAAACGACGTACGTGCCAGGATTGGTGTCAAACGACGCATGTCTAAGGATTGCTGTTAAACGACGTATGTATCAGGATTGGTGTTAAAGCAATCGCATTTACCAGGATTGCTATTAAGCGACACACACATGCCAAGATTGCTATTAAACGACGCATGTGCCAGTATTGCTTTTAAACGAGGCATGTGCCAGAGTACACTTCATATGGATGACCTGCGCACGCGCAATGACGTGAATGTGTCCTTTATACAGTTTACCTGCGATTGTGTTTCACGAAGACTGTGTATGTTGTTAGGATGAGTGCCAACATAAGCTAAACTGAAGTAGTCTTAATGTGGCATTGTGTGTGTGTGTGTGTGTGTGTGTGTGTGTGTGTGTGTGTGTGTGTGTGTGTGTGTGTGTAAGGGGGCACAAGGAAGGGTAGGGGAGCAGGAATCGGGGAAAAAGGGGGTGGTCAGAGTATGTGTGAGTGTGTGTGAGTGAGTGTGTGTGTGTGTGTGTGTGTGTGTGTGTGTGTGTGTGTGTGTGTGTGTGTGTGTGTGTGTGTGTGTGTGTGTGTTTTGTGTGTGTGTGTGTGTGTGTGTGTGTGTGTGTGTGTGTGTGTGTGTGAGTTCACGTGCGCGCGTGCGCGCGCGCGGCGTGTGTGTGTGTGTCTGTGTCTGTCTGTGTCTGTGTTCGTTCGTAGAACGTATCAGCAGTTGGAAAAGAGGCTGTCATAACCCAAATCTGAAATCCTTCTCTGGCCACATTATAACGTTTTCTGTGTCGCTAACGGGGGTTCTGTCATAAACGGGAAACCAACCGAAACGCGACTACAAAAGAGAACAAACGAACCAGAGCGCTGCTTCTGTGTACTAAATGTTGAACTGTATAACTTTGACGTCAAATTATTCAGAATCCACCTTAGAACTTTTTTGTGTGTGTGAAAACCGATATAAACGAGAGAAAAAAAAAAGATAAAAATTGAAAAAACGGGACGGTAAATAACAATTTATGACTGGCACTTAAGGGGGGGGGGGGGGGGGGGGGGCGGGAGCCACTTTTTGGAGGTGGGGTGGGGGGGCGGGGGCTCAAAACCGATATAAACGTTAACACACAGAACGATAGATACAGATTTATGACTGGCAGTTTTGTCTCTGTCGAAACCGATATAAACGTCAACACACACAACGGTGCAGGAACAAACAATTTATGATTGATCCTTCCTTTCATTCGTATGACCTTCCTAGCTCGAGCTGTTTCGTCGAGCTCACACATCGATTTCGATGCAGAAAAAAAGGGCATACTAGTCAGTCCTGAATTGATTGATCGTTGAAGTGACGTGAGACTTGTGAAGTTGAACGTTTCGTACCCTTTAGTAAGGGGGATCACCGTCAGCATCACAACAGGGCGTAAGTCACTTCTGTCTGCAGGTCAAAACCATTTTGCTGCACCTGCGTGGAGGACTGCAGTGTGTGTGTTGAGGGCTGCAGTGTGAGTGTTGAGGGCTGCAGTGTGAGTGTTGAGGGCTGCAGTGTGAGTGTTGAGGGCTGCAGTGTGAGTGTTGAGGGCTGCATTGTGTGTTGAGGGCTGCAGTGTGAGTGTTGAGGGCTGCAGTGTGAGTGTTGAGGGCTGCAGTGTGTTAAGGGCTGCAGTGTGTGTGTTGAGGGCTGCAGTGTGTGTGTGTGTGTGTGTGTGTGTGTGTGTGTGTGTGTGTGTGTGTGTGTTGAGGACTGCAGTGTGTGTTGAGGGCTGCAGTGTGTGTGTGTGTGTGTGTGTGTGTGTGTGTGTGTGTGTGTGTGTGTGTGTGTGTGTGTGTGTGTGTTGAGGACTGCAGTGTGTGTTGAGGACTACAGTGTGTGTTTAGGACTACAGTGTGTGTTGAGGACAGCAGTGTGTGTTGAGGACTGCAGCGTTTTGTTAGGACTACAGTGTGTGTTGAGGACTGCAGTGTGTGTTGAGGACTGCAGTGTCAGTTGAGGACAACAGTGTCAGTTGAGGACTGCAGTGTCAGTTGAGGACTCCAACATTAGTTGCGGACTGCAGTGTTTGTTGAGGACAACAGTGTTTGTTGAAGGCAGCAGTTTTTTGTTGTTTTTGTTGTTTTATTGAGGACACCAGTGTTTGCTGAGGACCGCTCTGCTCGTTGAGCGTAAAGGCATTTGTTGAGGACAGCAGTCGAGCGTGTCTTAGGGACAACCGTGTTTAAGATAGCTGTGTTTGTGGAAAAGCTACAGTCTTTGTTCAAGGCTACAATTACGAGGACTGCGGTGTGTGTTGACGACAACAGTATACTCTGTGTGTACGGTGTGTTGGGGATGGCAGTTTTGTTTATCTTTCAGAACTATATTCGTTGAGGATCCACGTAAATGTTGAGAAACGAAGCAGCTGTTCCAGACAGCAAGCAGCCTTTTGAACGGGGTTCCACGTTTTTGTCCGGACTTGTTGTTGAAGATCAAAGTGATCGTTAAAGATCCTAGGTGTCTGTCAAGGCCTATAGAGTTTTTCGAAGATCGATATAAACTTTGAGAACCGCGATTTTTTTTTTTTAAGGATCAAAGTGATTGTTGAGGATCAGAATGATGATTGAAGACCGTAATGTTTGTTGGGAGTTTGCAGTGTTCGTTGAGAGCGGTAGCGGTTTTTTGTTTGTTTGTTTGTTTTTGTTTGTTTGTTTGTTTGTTTGTTTGTTTTTAGGACCATTGTGTTTGTTGAATGGCTTGGTTTCTGTGTATGGAATGTTGCAAGGCATTAAACAAAGCATCACAACCGTTTGTTTCTTTTGTATTTTAAAAAATGGATATTTTGCTGGACTCTGTCTGTCTGTCTGTCTGTCTGCCTAACTCTCTGTCTTCCAGTCTCGTTCTGTCTGTCTGTCTGTCTCTCTCTCTCTCTCTCTCTGTCTGTCTCTGTCTCTCTGTCTCTGTTTCTCTCTCTGTCTCTCTCTCTCTCTCTAATCTCTCATCACTCCCTCTCTCTCTCTCTCTCTGTCTGGATCTCTCTCTCTCTGTCTGTCTGTCTCCTAACTCTCTCTTCTTCTCTCTCTCTTCTCTGTCATTCTCTGCCTCTCTCTCTCTCTCTCTCTCCTCTCTCTGTCTCCCTCTCTCTCTCTCTCGCTCTCTCTCTCCTCTCTCTCTCTCTCTCTCTCGTCTCTCTCTTCCTGGAGAAGGTCGGGTACTTCTTTGTTGCATTTTTTATTCTTCTTCTTTTTTTTTTTTTTGTTTAGGCGTACGCATGCAGATACTCCTGCGGACACTCCCTGTATAGACAGGCAGGTATTAATCCCATCTACCCAACAAAGGGAGTGGAGTTTTGTGTGTATGACTTTTTCACTCCGCTATCAAGCCAGCCATACTCCATCTTCGGGGAAGGTGCATGCTGAGTGTAACGTGTCATCCATACCAACGGCCAAACTGGCCTATTCTTCCGAAAGTTGGTGATGGGATTGTACGTGTGTGCAAAATGTTATGCGTGCGTTCACACTCGGAACCTCGATTTATAGTCTCATTCGAAGGACTGTATAGGAAATGGAGTCAAAACCAATGTTAACTCCGGGGAAACCCTGTGCCGAAACGGCCATGCGGAGATTCAAACCCTCAACCCCAGGATCACCAAGATTGTGAGCCCGGCGCTCTACTACTGAGCTATTCCGGCCCCCTTTGTCGTATTTGATATCCCTGACTGAATCTGAGCACGGATATTGTTGTTGGTGCTGATAATCATGTCTACGTCCTGTTCGCGCCTAGTTTCTCTTCATCTTTTTTGTTTTCTTTTCCTGACTCTCTCTCTCTCTCTCTCTCTCCTCTCTCTCTCTCTCTCTCTCTCTCTCTCTCTCTCTCTCTCTCTGTGTGTCTCTCATGCTCAAGGCAAAGTAGTAAGATTCATCCCTTGTTTCTTTGTCGAGGTTTTCATTCGACTAGTAAGTAACTTATCAAACCTGAATCATTTGACAACTTCGTGACTTTCTATTGAATCTTGAAAGAGAAAGATATGTCTGAAGGTGCGGGTGGGACCCACAGAAGGACTGTCCTCAACTGCCGAACAAATCGGCTGAGAGCAATCCTGCACCACCCTTGGAAGCCTGCGCTGTGTTCACATAGGGTGCAGGCACGCACAGGGCATTTCATTAAGACGTCAAGGGACGTGATTTCTTTTCTTTATTTATTTCTTTATGTACATACTTGCCTTCCCTGTATATATATATATATATATATATATATATATATATATATATATATATATAAATGTTGGAATGCAAATTAAAAAAAAGTTAGAAAAAAAAAGACGTCAAGGGACAGCTTTGTGACTGTCGACTGGATCTCTTGCCGCTCAGAGCTGTAACCGCTCTGTTTTAGATCGGGAACACCGGTCTATGAAGCTCAGGGAAGACTGCCAAAAGCTGCAGCAATCTCCTAATAATGAACACAGTGTAAACTCATTTTACTGCAAACAACGGTATTCCTTGACGTATCGGAGGTCCATCGAAAGCGGTGATGACGTCAATGTCCGTGTGGAAGAGCACGCGCTTCAAAGTCGGATACGCAGAGGCGGCTGGACCGTGTGTCTGGGACTGCAGTCTGAGACAGTTCTCTCTAGGATGGCTTGACGCCTCTGGTGCAGACCTTGTTGGCGCCTCTCCTCAAAGACTTTAGTTCTCTTTTGGACTGCAAGTCGCAAGCACTGCTGACACTGGCAAGAGTCTCCCATTCCATTGAGGAATAGAAGGAATGCCACTGGCTCCTGGGAATGTTTTTAGTCGGCCTTTGAAAGACTTTAGTGATCGACCAGGTGCTATTTTTTCGCCAGATGCCAGCTCAGAAAC
>JADBJO010002228.1:275000-277500 GCA_016801955.1 Conus betulinus
CCAACAATTTAAAAAAGAATCGCATAATTATAGTTTACTACAAATGTGAAATAGTTATTGGAACATTAGTAGGGAATGAGAATGATCTGTATAAATGAGATTATGACTATAACAAAATTAGTGCATATAAACAGCTATTACAGAAGTTGTATTAGTGGTGATAGTTGCAGTGTGGTGTGTGGTGGTGGTGGTTGCATACACACACACACACACACACACACACACACACACACACACACACACACACACACACACACACACACACACACACACACACAAATAGATAGATAAATAAAACACGCACGCACGCACACAGAGGAACAGACGGGGGCGTGAATGGAAAGAGGAATGAGGGGAGTGAAACAGACAGAGAGAGAGATGGGGGGGGGGGGGGGGGGAGAGAGAGAGCGAGAGAATGAGAGACAGAGAGAGAGGCAGACATACAGACAGACAGAGACGGAGAGAAAAGAGGGACACAGACAGAGACAGACAGACAGAGACAAAGAACATCAAACGAGTCGAATCACCTCGGACAAAGACTGCACCAAACAGAAAGACCAAACCCAGCACAATGCCTGCTATACGGGCAACAGCCGGGGACACTCACTAAGCCACGAGGTCAGCGTAGAAACTCTTGAGCAGCTCGGTGCGCACGTGCTGCATGTTGTACTCAAACTGCATCAGGCTTTGCAGGTCCTTGACCGGCAGTTCTGCAACAAACACCAACACCAGTAACAACAACTGTAAACAACAGGGGTTGTGGGGGGTGGAGGCAGACAGGTAGACAATGAGAGGAAAGAGAGAAGAAGAAGAAGAAGAAGAAGAAAGAAGAAGAAGAAAAAGACGGGGTACTGTTTCTACTTCAACAACCACTTCCTGATTCCATGAACAACACCAATCATGATAATGAAATAACAGTATGATGATGATGATGATGATGATGATGATGATGATGATGATGATGATAACAATTATGAAAGTGATGATAAAAAATAAAGTTGATAACAATAATGATATCGATTTTAATACTGATAATAGTAATGATAACAATAATAATAATAATCACAATAATCACAATAATGATGATTATAGTAATAATAATAGTAAAAAATGATGATAACAATAGCAACGATCATGATAATGATATATACAATTTTTATAATTATCATCATTATTATTATAAACAAAAAAAAAAACATATCTGTTTAATAATAATGATGATGATAATATTTTGTGTTTTTTTTTTTTACATAGCGCTTAATCAAACGAATTTCTCTGAGCGCTTTACAAAATCATACTACATTCGCCCTTCTCATATACAATAGTACATCTTACACACCCAACTACAAATACTGTTACTACAATAACTAACAAATCCTAATCCCACGAGTATGACATTCACTTATTTTTTCAAGTATCACTACAAAAGCAAACTCCTATAACGTTCAATCATACAACAAATATATGTAATAGAGAACATACACATACACTACAATTGAAAAGGCCCAGAGGGCTATGAGTTGGGTTGTACCCCCCCCCCCCCCCCCCCCCCCACACACACACACACACACACACACACACACACACACACACACACACACACACACACACACACACACACACACACACACAGAGCATTGACTGTTTAATGTTGCATTGCTAATAGCAAATCGAAATAAAATGATATTAAAGAACGTTTGCATACATTTGTATAAAGCATTTAAAAGACGCACTGTATTACTTAGTTAAAGTGGTGTTGAACTATGTAATCAGGATGGAATAATACCCAGCTCTCGTGTTATCTTATATAATTGTACAATCGCATCTTAGATAATCATATAATTGCCTAATTATCCATTCGTTCGTAAAAAGTGTATTCTTAAGGTATTGTACCCCCTTCAGAAGGGCCTATACTGAATAAACTTCCGCTCCCGCTTCAACTTCCGATTCAAACTTCCGTTTCCGCTCCCGCTTCTCTCACTCTCTCTCTCTCTCTCTCTCTCTCTCTCTCTCTCTCTCTCTCTCTCTCTCTCTCTCTCTCTAACAATAAGCAGTATTCTTTAATTATCATCATCATCATTATCATGAATAGGAAAAAGAATAACCACACACAAACACATACACGCACGCACGCACACAAAAACACACGCACGCACGTACGGACGCACGCACACACACACACACACACACACACACACACACACACACACACACACACACACCACACACACACACACACACACACACACACACACATACACACACATATACGCTCGAAACACTTACGTACACACACACACACACACACACACACACACACACACACACACACACACACACACACACACACACACACACACACACACACACACACAAGCAGGCACACACACACACACACACACACACACACACACACACACACACACACACACACACAACACAGGCACACACACACACACACACAGGCACACGCACACACACACACAGCACACACACACAC
>JADBJO010002228.1:290000-307500 GCA_016801955.1 Conus betulinus
ATGATGCTTCATAGGAGTATGTTGGATCAGAACAGGCACCACTCAACACCACCCGAATGACGCGGCAGCAGTGCAGAGTCTCCTCAGGTGGGTTTCCTCGTGGCATTGTTACACTGGCAGGCCCGTGTAGATTACCGGGGCTGTGGACGGGGGGGGGGGGGGGGGGTGGGGGTGGGGGAGAGGTAGAATGAAGAGCGCGTGGGTAATGCCACTAAGAAAGCACAAAAAAGAGACAGCCGAAATACGATGTTTTCTTAGAGTGTGATGAAGTAAAATAAAAAAAAAAAAATAAAAAGAATAAAAAGAAAGAAAGAAAAACAGAATCAATTGCAACTGTCATATTAAAACCTCAGAGAATGTGTGACTTCATAAAACGTGTATTCTGTGGATCAGAACATTTCTCTTCTATCAGACCAGTAAACACGTTTCAAACTGTGTGGAACGTAAGTCACTTCAAACACGTATGTCAAACTGTCTTTGTGTAACTCACAAAAACTACACTTATCGTTATCAACAACATACATTTTTTTTTAAATTACGTCATAAGTATGTGTTATGCTGACACACTTATGCATTATTCGTGACTGAGACCACTGAAGCTTGACGTCTGTAAATCTGTGTGTATATGGACAACGTGGTTTCCAGTCATGAGTTTGATTGTCGCTTCCCATTCGTTTATAGCATTGGGCTTTCAAATTCCCATTGATCAGCATATCTCATTTCATCTTTGACCCTATGTATTTGGAGAGGAAAAAAAAAAAGGTTTTGGTCACAGACTGTCAGTATATTTATTGTTTTTTGTCAGAAATGTCAAAATTTCTTTTAATAACCGGTTAATATTACATCCTGCAAAAGTGAGAAAATCGATATTGACATCACAATTTTCATTGAAATTTTCATGACAAAGAAATTGTCTGTCGAAATTGAGGAAAAGTGTTAGACGACAAATTTTTGTTTTCAAGCATTTTGGAGACGTATAACTGTTTTCCAATTGGAATGCGTTTGATGCAGCATAGTGGCTGGACAATAATTCAACATCATTTCTGGCATATACTTGTAATAAAAGATGTCATGGGCATCAAGAGATCTGTCCAGAATCGAGTATACTTCATACACTTTGATGCGATCTCTGGACCATGTTTACTAGTAAAAGGCCATTGAGGAAGACTCATGACAAGAATAGTTGGCATTCTTAAGATTTGAGTATTTGGTGTTCCTGGAGTTTCAGTGAGGTGACAAAAGGTGGGTTTTTTCTATGTTTTTTTTAACGGTTTTGTTTCTGTTTTGTTTTGTTTTATTTTGTTCTCAGCCTCGGGCGGTTTTGATTTACTTGGATTGAAGCAAGTGATCAGGGTGTACATTTTGTTTAATTCTTCTCATATCACACACACACACACACACACACACACACACACACACACACACACACACACACACACACACACACACACACACACACACACACACACACACACACACACACACACACACACACACACACACACACACATAATTATCATTTTATATATGTGAAATGTCACAGTCTGTTAGTTCAAGTGAAAACACTAATATACGATGACTGCTTCACAATATAATGTAATGCTACACCATGTAACACAAACGCAATACAATCCAACACACTACCACACAACAAAACAAAGTTTTGAAACGGTAATAACGCAACATTACACAATTTATTGCTTTAGCAAGGATAAGAGCCGACAGAAAGAAAGACAGATAGACAGACAGACGGACAAATAGACAGACAGACTGACAGATAGACAGACAAACGGACAGACCGACCAGGGTGGGGAAGGGTCGTGGCTGGCTGTGTTCCCCGTTTTAGGCCGTGCCAACGCCACCGTCACCACCAGCAACACCGACAACAATACGCGTAGCACCGCCATCTGTAATAACAGCATGATGGTGAAATGATGATGATGGTGATGATGGTGATAGTGATGGTGACGATGATGGTGATGATGATGATGATGATGATGATGATGATGATGATGATGATGACGATGACGACAAATGATAATAATATAATTTGACACAGCAACTTCCCCAGATAGCAACGTCCTTTATACGTTTTTGCAGCATAGCATGGTGATAATAATGATGATGACGATGATGATGATTATGATGCCCCATGATGATGATGATGATGATGATGATGATGATGCAATAATGACAATGATATATTATGAAACGACAACCGAATACGTATAGCAACGCCACCATATATAGAAATATACTGATTTTAATGTTAACCATAATCAGGAAAAAGTAACCTTTATGTGCACACACACACACACACACACACACACACACACACACACACACACACACACACACATTCACACACACACACACACACACACACACACACACACACACACACACACACACACACACACACACACACACACACACACACACACACACACACACACACACACACACACACACACACATACACACATACTGCATCAGTACACCACAGACACTCTCACTATGGAGAGCAGCAGAAGTACAAGCACTATCCCATAAAACTATCAGGAAAAAAGACAAGGATTGTGAATGTGAAGTATTTTTTAAGCCCAGACTCCAAAGCAGAAAACCACGGAGTATGAAGGACTGAAAATGGAAAGGTTTGGCTTGCTTTGAAGGACTGAACATAGAAAGGTTTGGCGTGCTTGAAGGACTGAAAATGGAAAGATTTGGCTTGCTTGAAGGACTGAACATGGAAAGGTTTGGCGTGCTTGAAGGACTGAAAATGGAAAGGTTTGGCTTGCTTGAAGGACTGAAAATGGAAAGGTTTGGCGTGCTTGAAGGACTGAAAATGGAAAGGTTTGGCGTGCTTGAAGGACTGAAAATGGAAAGGTTTGGTTTGCTTGCTTTGACAAAGCACGCTAAACAGAATACGACGAAGCTCCGTAGCGCTAAAAAGCTTTTGTAATTCAAAGATTGCATATAAATGGACTAGATTTGAACGTAGCCACTGTCAGAGTACTGATAAATGAGTGTTTTTTTGTGTGTTTGCGTGTTTGTTTGTTTGTGTTTGTGTTTGTGTGTTTGTTTGTTTGTGAAACAAAGCGAGCCAAAGATGAGACCGAGCACTAAGGACCGGAAGATTTCTAAAGTTCAGAGTGCTAAGGACTATTAGAGGCTATCACGAATCGAGACTTCGAACGAAAAGTCCAGGCTTTCCAAGAATAGTTGCTCTTTTCTCATCTCAACCACAGACCCAAGATAAACGATACATCAGACCACAAGCGAGCGAGCATCTATGCTGAGATAACAATTTAAAAAAAAATAAAATAAACCTGCTCCCAGGTTTTCTTGCCATGATTCTCTGGCAAAGGCCCAAAGGCTGTCCCTTAGCGTAGAATCGAGGGTGGACTTTCTAACTCTGTGTGTGTGTGTGTGTGTGTGTGTGTGTGTGTGTGTGTGTGTGTGTGTGTGTGATATCACATCCTCTAACTGACATTATCCCCACGTCGCCCATTCCTCACCCCGTCTACGAGCCCCACCCCTCTCCCCACCCCGGGAGATCTGGTTTCGGCCATTCACAGCGTGCACTCAGCGTCAAGTCGTCATGAGGCAACCCACCAGAGAGGAGACACTGCACTGCTGCCGAGTCATGTCGGTGGTGATTCATGGCGCTTGTTGCTGATCCAACACACGCAGCACACCACCTACTAAGCCCCCTGCTGACCATAACAACTGACATCCCAGCGTGAGAGGGCGTGCCCCTCCGGAGGGTTGCCACCAGGCCCGGTGTCGCGTGAAATCTGGGAATATCACAGATTTTGGGGGGAACGCGTTCCCGAAATGTACTGTGATATCTGGGAAGGCCCGTGATATCTCGGAACGTGGTCTTTCAGAGCTCAGAATGGCAGAGAGAAGACGAAAAAGAATGGATTTTCGAGATAAGGTAGGAAACAATTTATTTAGGTGCAGTTGAGATCTTTGGCCTTCTTGTTACTTTTTTTTCGCACGCGTTCCCAGATTTACCATATTTAAATGATTGGAAGTTCAGGAAATCTGGGAACGCGTTCCCAGATATCGCGGTAAATCTGGGAACGCGTTCCCAGATATCACGGTTCCCCAGATATACGACTCCGGCCACAAGACATTCCCCATGAACGTGCCGACACCGACGACCTCAAAACGAACCCACCGAGGGCATTGAGATAGAGAGAGGAAATCTTCTTCTTCTTCTGCGTACCAGGCTGATACTCCTGCGGACACTCCCTACATATATACAGGCAAGTATTAATCCCATCTGTCCAACAAAGGGAGTGGAGTTTTGTGTCCATGACCGTTTTTTTTTTAATCCCCGCCGTTAAGGCAGCCGTACTCCATCTTCAGGGAACGACAGAGGAAATCAAAACTGATGTCATGTGAGAACAGACATTAAGGGCCATGGAACTGGAGCGGGTTTTTTTTTTCTTGCGGATCGATGAGGATGAGCATGACGATCGTGACACTGTGAAGATCTATTGCAGTCTGAGACTGCATGACAGGGTTGCAGGCTGTGTTTAGTTTCACATACCGTGGGTGATCAGGTCCCTTCAGCAGCACTTTCAGAGACACATCTGGTAAGTGGGTAAATCTCGACTGGGTGGTCCCAGTCTTCCCAAACGAGCCTATAGGAAACTCAACTCGGGGTAGGAGCCAGTCGGAGCACAAAAATCCCACAAGCAGATGATTCTGATGGGACCCGAACCCACGATCTCTAAGCCGGTAGACCGCGATGTTAACCTCTACGCCAGAGCGGCTGGTGAATTTGCAGAGTTGGGTGGATGGCAAGGAATGTTTGACGGATAAATGACAAAAAGACGTGTCTGCTCTGCTGCAGATCATTGAGTATAAACGGATGTGGGGATCCTAGACTTTGCAACAGTCTGTGTTATTGCAGGCCACGGAGCTTCCGTTGGGGGCACGATAAGACATGATTATAGAAAAGAGAATATGCAGATACATATATTCTTCTCTTCCATTCGTTGTTTTCTGCAATATTTGTTGTGCACAGTGCAATACAGTCCTTTTTGAATAGTTCATATTCAAAGCGCTTAGAATCAGCCTTTTTTTTTAATGGAACACCGTAATAATAAGTACTAAAATTTAAGGCTGAGTGGACATCTACGATATCAATGTCATTGGTCTTCGATATAATTTGATCAGAGCACACACACACACACACACACACACACACACACACACACGGTGTGTGTGTGTGTGTGTGTGTGTGTGTGTGTGTGTGTGTGTGTGTGTGTGTGTGTGTGTGTGTGTAAGGGGTTATGTTGCTTATAGCCCAGCCGACCGCAAAGGGCCATGTCAGTGCTGGGTGTGTGTTTAATAAAAAAAAAATATATATATATATATATATATCTTTTATGAAACATATTTGTTGAAATGTCTACTATCTCTAAGCTGAAATTTTGGTTTGCAATTTCGAATTTATCATTGCAGAAAAATGATTTAGCTAGTATTTCTATAGACTTCATCATGAAACTTACTTAGCAAATTACACCTAAAGCATTAAAGCATATTTCTCACAACTACTTACAATGTCGTTGAAATAGCTTTTAAGGGGACCCATAGATGTCACTGCAAGCTTTGTAAGGTGTTCTGTGCGGGTTTACAGTACTGTATCTACAATGGTAAACTTTAACAGTGTCGTTGTTTCTCTTGAAGAAACGTACGCTGTCATGTGCAAAACAAGACAAGACAGACGCTACACTTGGTAAGTCTGTGTGTCTTACCCGATGACAAGGATTGTACACTGTGTCCCTGACCAGCATATTCCTCGCAGCGGTCAAGGGGTTAATGTATCTACCGGATCTATATCGTCTTCAAAGCCGGTTAATACATGTCTCTTCACTGCATATGTCTATTAAAAAAAAAGCTGTCTGTCTACATAATGCACTAAATGTTGTCTTTACAAATTATCTGTGGATGGGGGATATCCCTTCCCAGGTTATCAGATGTTTGTCTCTGCCGGGGTAGTCTGGTGACAGGAAGCATGAATTTACCGATTGCCAGCATGTATCAATCATTTGTTAGTATATATTATACGTGTGTGTGTGTGTGTGTGTGTGTGTGTGTGTGTGTGTGTGTGTGTGTGTGTGTGTGTTGTTGTTGTTGTTGTTGTTGTTGTTGTTGTTGTTGTTGTTGTTTTACCAGACTTGAAGAAGAATGTTTTGGTACATTAGCCGCCTTTTCTGCCGTAAAATTTCAATATATCTTTTTTGCGTTTTTTTTTTCTGTCTGGCTAGCTAGCTGTCTATAAGAATATGCATTCCTTTTCTCCTGAGGTTGGATGGGAATGGGGGGGAGAGGTTTAGGATGAGGGGCGGAGGGAGGAGAAAGAGGTGTTTTTTTTCCCTCTTGTGGGAGATATTTGTTAGTAGAATATTTCATTTGTCTAATAAATGATAGGGTCTTGTAGATGCTTTTACTTAGGTGATGATGATGGTATTTGTTGTGTGTAGTAGTAGTAGTAGTAGTAGTAGTAGTAGTAGTAGTAGTAGTAGTAGTAGGTCAGTTTTACGTCTGTTCACATATGTGATATTAGACGAAGAGAGAGAGTGAGAGAGAGAGACAGAGACAGAGATGCATAAATGTCTGTGACTATGTAAGTGTATGCATAATGTGGTTATCTAAGTGCATATAAATGTGCCTCTAAGTATCCCTACAACATACCTGCAAATAATCCTAAAGTAAATACTTAAATGGACTACAAAATAAAGAGAAAAAAAAAAACGCTGAAGGCAAACTTTAGATCTGAAAAGACATCACACAAAGACATGCCTGATAATGGTGGTAAATGAGCTTGAAGAGGGAAACAGTCAAACAGCAGATGCTTGCTGGTTATTGTTCGTTCTCCACAAATACATTTTGCTTCGTTTGTATATTTACTTTTTAAAGGCATTAAGTTTTACTTCATGAAATATTGAAATGAATTTCTGTATCGGTACATATTTTTCACTTGTAAATGAGGAATGCTGTTTACATGTTCATAATTAATTAAATGAGTGTTTTTATCAGCCACATTAAGCAACGTACGTTTGTAGTGTTTTCTGCATCGGCCCCAGACGGCTTACTTTAATAATTGATTGACTTCAGGTAAAGCATAGGATATATTCAATATTGTGGCGCACTTTTCATTTCTTGCTCCTCTCTTGCGCATATATGAGCTAGCTCATTACCCCAAATACCACAATGTGATAGAATCCAACAGAACGTGACATCAGTTCCTATATCTATCAAAACAAAAATAAGATGGCATATTTCATTTACAAGAAAGTTGTTCGAAACCGTATTTGGAAATTTTATGGTTTTCAGAACAGACATCGAATCCACACAAATAACTACTTTAAATATTGATTGTGGCAAGTCAGTTCAATGTGACAACGTCATGATAACAGCTATCATTTCGGCGACAAATATTGATCTGACTTTTTCGATGGACTATATCTTTTCAACCTTTTGTGATGGTATAACAAAAGCAGAACCTGACTGATTATTAGACAATACTGAACCAACTGTGTAAACTTTAAGGTTGAGGATATTTCTCTTGTATATGCATCTTTACAGAATAAGATACAATATTTGGTCGGTCAGCTTTGCTCACATCAGTGTGATCAAGATCAAAATGTGCCCTGTTTCTTCCCCAAGCTGGAGGAGAAATCAAGGCCACCTTCTCTAAAATCTCGGAACTGACTGTTGACTCTTTCAAAAGATTTTCTGTACAAAAACCAATGGTAGAATATGACAAAATAATTTGAGCTCTTTTTGAATAATAAGATTCGGGTTTTATAGCAATCTTATTTTCGTTCACACCTATGAGCGTTGAACACTTCATTACATATTTTGCAAGTGTAAGCTTTCTATGTTTGTCTAATGGTAAAATATCAATTTCATTTGTAAGTTCGGTAAGTTGAAGCATGGAACGGAAGACCAAGGCATAATTTATAGGCTTTACTATCTATGCTTTGCAGTTTTTTGTAACAGGTTTAGGGGCACTGAAGAAAGCCTCTCGTGCATATATCATCATTTTGATCGGATCAGTGATGTGGCTAAATGTTTTAAAGTGTTTACATCCTGACAGCACCTTTGTTTACTGATAATTTTCAAAACGTTACGTGTTTTTTCTAGCTTTGTCTAACATGGTTAAATCTTCCTCAATGTCCCATTAAACTGAATAATAACAAATTGCCAACTTCAGCGGAAAAGACAGAAGCATTTGCTGATGTATTCTCAAGGACAATGCGAATGGAAAGTCTTTCACCAGAATGTAGACAGCTTCGAGAAGAGAAAGAAAAGGAACATCCGTATGATGAGTCACATGCAGATAGTGATCTTTGTGTCAGTGCAGCCATTACAATACATGAGGTGAACGATGCTGTTTTTTCATTAACTAATGAAACGTCATCTGTAGGGTTAGACGCAATTTCAAATTATATGTTGAAACATTTGCCAACTAATTTCATAAATTTTTTGCAAACAATATTTCAACAAATTTGGTCAGAGGGTATTATGCCAGGAATATGGAAGCAGTCAGTAAATTCCCACGTTAAAACAAGGTAAATCTGCAACAAATGTAAATAGTTATCGACAATAGTTTTAACCTTTCGTGTCTCTAAACTAAAAAAAAAAAAACAGTTCTGAATAAATTGATATATTCTTGTGATAAATATGACGTAATACCACACAATCAAGCCGGTTTTCGAAAAGGAAGATCAGTCATCGATCACATAGTTAAGATAACCACACAAATTAAAAACCAGTTTGCAAAACGAAAAAGCGTTTTGACTACATTTTTTTATGTTAAAAAAGCTTTCGATAGTGTTTGGCATGCCAGATTGTTATTCAAATTAAGAAACATAGGTCTATCTGGCAATCTTTATTATTATATCAGAGAATTTGTTCAAGACAGAAAGCTACAAGTTAAAGTAGAAAATGCGTATTCTGAATTTAAATCATGACAAACAGGAATTCCACAAGGCTCTGTGATAGCTCCAATGTTATTTAAGATTTTATTCTGTGATCTTCCAAACATTTACCAAAATGAATTAGACAGTCTTTGCAGACACATATTTGAGAATGGTCTAATGTTTTCTTGCGAGAAAACATATATGATGTTATTTAACAATGACGTCGATACAAGCGAATTGCCCTCTTTTAAAATGGATGCAGTCACACTTGACTGCAAACCTTTAGTTAAATTTTTGGAGTATATTTAACATCGAAATTGACGTGGAACTTTCATATTTAGTGTGTAAATATGTGCGACGCGCGCGCGCGCGCGCGCGCGCGCGTGTGTGTGTGTGTGTGTGTGTGTGTGTGTGTGTGTGTGTGTGTGTGTGTGTGTAGTCAGTACAACCATGGCTTTATCTGACAATAGATTGGTTTCAGTCAGTCAGTGTATGTGTTGTGTGTTGTTTTGTCTTTTCTTGTTGTTAATGTTTTAAAGAATTAAAGATTTAACCTGGTCACCATCTATATGACAAGCTTTCAACGACTGTGCAAAGGGTCCCCTGAATCTTTTCATCAATCGTGGCGCCGGACTGGACTCCTAGTTTCGATACTTGTTGAACCTCGTCAGAAGGTAGCGATCAGATGCTCATAGCCGTGTCACGTCATGGCACATTAGGAGATGTTTGCAACAAGTCGGAGTGTGTGCTTTTCAAACAGTGGCAGCGACAACGCAACATCAACAGTGTCTGTACTACTGCTACTACTTCTACCACTTCTACTACTACTATTATTACTGCTGCTGCTGCTGCTGCTGCAGCTACAGTCTACTACTACTGCTGCTGCTGCTACTACTGAAACCATTCTACTACTACTACTACCACCCCCTTCTGCTGTCTGTCTGTCTCTGTCTGTCTGTCTGTCTCTCTCTCTCTCTCTCTCTCTCTCTCTCTCTCTCTCTCTCTCTCTCTCTCTCTCTCTCTCTCACACACACACACACACACACACACACACACACACACACACACACACACACACACTGTGCCAATAAAATTTATATTCTCACTTTTCTTTGCATCAGTATAATTAATGTCAAAATGTCCTTTTTGTAATTCCCCTGGAGGGATAGCACTACATGGATTACTACATTTTACCATGTCTTCTAATCCTATTTCTGATTGTTGAAAAGTATCTAGAATTCAGTTTTTATTGTTTTAAGACATGATATGTTTTTGACTCGTTTTGGGAAATCAGCATCTGATCTTAAGCCAATTTCCCTTTCAACGTTGTTTTCACTTAAAGAACATTTAATTTCTAAATTTTCAAAATCATCTCAAAGTTTATACCGATGGTTCAGTTCTAGAAAATCACGAAGCTGGTGCTGCTTTCACTATCCCCTACTTAAAGGTCAAAAGAGAGGTTATTACATGGAAAGCACAGATCTGTATTTACAGCTGAATTAACTGCTATTCTTACAGCTTTGCATTATTTGCTTGATTTTCCGAAAACTGTGACTCAAATTCTTTTTCGTGTCGATTCAAAATCAGTGTTGTATGCCTTAAGCATTCAGATTCTAGTGTGAGACAAGAGTTGATTTTTGAGATTAATCATTTGGTGCATTTCCTTATTCTAAGAGGTGGTAATCTTACGTTTGTTTGGGTGCCTTCACACAGTGGAATACATTTCAATGAGACCGTAGATAAACAAGCTAAAAACTCTGCAGATTATGCAAACAAAGCATATGATTTGAAAATCTTATTATCACTGAAAGAAGGGTATAGCCTACTGCAGAATGCTTGCTGGAAGCATTTTAGAAAGAAACAAGATGTTGGCCACTCATCACCTGCTGACCACCAAACGAATTTGAAGATGTTTTTATATCTAAGTATGGTCAATTGTCTAACCTAAGGCTTTTAACTTCCCTTGCCTATAGATTCAAACTTAATGCTTTTAAGACCAAATTCACTTCCAGGATCACATGCGTTTGTGGTGGAAAAATTTCTAATGAACATATACTTTTCCAATGTAGAAAAATTAAAACCTATCTGCCTACTTTTTCGGTAAAGTCCCTGAAGGAGATTTTAGTAAAACCCCTTTTGATTTGTGACATTGTTTTAAGACTTGTTCAGAGTACCATTTTTCGATTCCTTTAATAATTGTATTTTCACGTTTAAATGTTATTATCCTGTTACCTTAAGCGTTCATCTGATTTTTAAAAATGTTATTCTAGCTATGTTATAGGTTGCAAACTTTATTCATGTTAACATTTTTTTTTCTTCCGATTCCCATTCTAATCCTCTCTTTTCTCTTTTTCCTTTTATACTTCTTCATCTTTTCTATCTCACTGTGTCTCTATCTCTTTATTCCTTCAGTTGCCTGACTGTCTACTCTCCCCTCCCCTCCCTTTCTCCTTTTCTACCTTGTTTATTATTTCTTTTGGTTGTCTAAAATCACATGTGTGTAGACATTAAATTGAGGAACACACACACACACACACACACACACACACACACACACACACACACACACACACACAACACCACATCACACCCTTACACCGTAACAGATTTCTCACAAGGTATACCGAGAGAAAACATCCCACCTTACCTTCAAGACTGCAGGTGTTCTAAGCTTGCTAATTAGAGAGAGGGGCCGGGTTTTATACAGTGCTCAATCAAAGGCCGCTCCATCATCGTTGACAGCCCGGCCTCTTCAGCAGGCTGGAAGGCTGACGTGGACTTTGCTGCTGGAAACGGCGTGTGTGTAACATCCCCCCGTACTTCCTTGTTGCTCAGGATGATCATCATCATGATGATGATGGAGATTCGGTTGGGGGAAAATTAATTGCTCGCTCGTTTCCATTTTTTTTTTTTTTTTTTTTTTTAGCTGTTGCTTTTTTGTGATGATACTTTTTTTTCTGCCTGTCCACTTGCTGTCTGTCTCTGTTTGTCTGTCTGTTTGTCTGTCTGTTTGTCGGTCGGTCTGTCTGTCTGTCTGTCTCTCTCTCTCTCTCTCTCTCTCTCTCTCTCTCTCTCTCTCTCCCCCCCCCCCCCTCTCCCCCCCATCTCTCTCTGTCTCTCTCTCGCTCTCTATTTAATTTCTGTGTGTGTGTGTGTGGGGGGGGGGGGGGGAGAGTTTTGTTTGCTTATGTTTTTATGCGTTTTTGCGTGTCATGTTTCGTTTTGTTTTTGCTTCTATTTATTCATTTTCTTTTTTTTTTTTTTTTTTTTTTTTTTCACAATTTGTAACATTTTCATTTCCACGTGACGTTACGTCTTTAACTGCGTGTGCCAAAGTGTAATCCATCGTTTTTCCCGTTTGAAACACCAGAATATCCTTTACACGCATCCGTTGTTTTGTTTGTTTGTTTGTGGGATGGGGGTGGCGGGGGGGGGGAGGGGAAGGAAGGTGCCAATTTAGACATGTTGAAACTGAACATGCGGCCTGAAACTCGATCGCTTCATCACATCAATGTCGGAAAGGAGCGCGATGTGGCGGTAAGTTTTCATTCTGTCTTCCTTCAGGGTCCTCAACCAAACATTCCCTCCAGGGTTTTTGTTTGTTTGTTTGTTTGTTTTTAACTTCGTCACGGGGTCACTTCTTGCGTACTGCATTTGGACATCACAACTGCAGCATGTTCATGGTCATGCATTTCATGTATAGTGAAAGTTTGGATTTTGTACGGATAGATAGATGCGTAGATAACCGATAGAAAGGTGAGAGAGAGAGAGAGAGAGAGAGAGAGAGAGAGAGAGAGACAGAGACAGAGACAGAGACAGACAGACAGACAGACAGACGGAGAGGTTAGAGAGAGGGTGAGAGAGAGAGAGAGGGTGGGAGAGAGAGAGAGAGAGAGAGAGAGAGAGAGAGAGAGAGAGAAGAGAGATCTACTCACCTTGTAAGCATGTGCGAATACATCAATGTTTTGTATATGCATCTGAAATAGCAGAGTGCTGCGCATCGTGAAAGAGACTGGCACCGCCATCATCTGTATATCCCCAAAAAGAAAGGCAAAGGGAGGGACAGTTCTAGAGTTCTGGATGCACCGAGTCTTTCTCCACCACCTTTCTGCAGATCTGTCATGAAGTCTTCAGAGGGATTAGGCAGCAGAATCCATAGATGTATTAACATTGAAGCAGCTACTACACTCAGTACATTGATATTTCCTAGAGATTAGATGGTTTTAAAAAATGGTGTTAGTTTTTCAACTTCATCATTGTGGTTAGTTGCTCAGTGGTGTTTGAGATCCTGTTTGCCCAAAATGCCTGGCTGGTGTCGTAATCAAATTTCAGCCAATGCTTATTTTCAAGTGTGGTAAGGGCCTTTTAATGGATTTTTTTTCAAAGAGCCCAACCCAAGTACTTGGGTTTCTCTACGTTAACATGCAAGCCATTGTACTTTCTAAACAAAGCTAACGTGTGCATACTCAGCTCAAAGTGTCTCATTTGTCTCCTTTGTGTTCTTTAACTGAGTGTCATCAGCAAAGTGAGATTTGTGTGGCTTACGAGTACTTCATCAATTAAAAAAAAATTCCTCAGTGTCTTCGCTCTTCAGTATCATTATTTCCATTCTCTTCTCAGCAAAACAAAATGAATAAATAAGGGGAGACGAGGTCACCTTGATTACATCCACGTTCCATAGACAACCACTCTGTTACTGTCCATTAACTACAACAGTTGATATTTTCAAAGGTTTTAACATATAGTGATATTTTTGTTTTTAATGTCAATACTTTCTTTAATGCCAAAGGCGATTAGAGCTCCACACGTGAACTTCCAGTTCACGGACTGAAAAGCCTTTCATAGCCTTTCATAGCCAGGCAGGTATTTGGCATTGAATTAGTGAATCAAATCGTAAATAAGACTCACATTGTCACCAATATAACTGTGAGCTTTTCGACCCGTTTGATCCTCAAGATGAGGAAAGGTAACACAGCTTTGATTTCAACGGCTGTACAGCATGAACAAATTCTACGGATAACGTTTAATACCGAAATAGGTCTCCAAATTTACTACATAGTTTTTTTTTTTCCTTCAGAATTTCGTCTTTTTTTATCTACATACCACTGCTATTTCTTTTGTTCGTACACGGAAAGGTTCACTATCTCTTGAGCTATCGTTTGATGAGATTTTTTTTTGTATAAATGATAAAGAATTGAGCGATTAACACACTTGTTCCCACACTTTTACACTTTGCAAATTCCAGTTGGTACCTCCTCGACTGTACTGTCGCCTTTGACTGATTGTGCCTGGCTAGGTGATGCTTTTGGTAGACGACAATTATGATTTCAATTCAACTTTCCATCACTTTTTATCTGAAGTTTTGAAAAAAAAAAAAATAAAAGAAAAAGAAAGAAATGAGTACACTTACTTTCGAATTTCATATTGTTCATGCAACACTTCCCAGTCTTATCCACTACAACATGATAAAAGACATTGATTTTTAAGTTTGAAAAAAAAAGCCAAGCTCTGTTGGGAATGGGGGGAGGAAGGAGGGGGGGGGTTGAGTTTAAGGGCTTATAGAAACAGCCTGTTATTGAGATACGAATGATCTCCCTCTTCGCCACCTCGCTAAGTCCATAGGTTTACGTATGCTCTCATAGCGTCATTCGACATGCACTGGAACACCAACGTTGTTGAATGTTGTTCGTTGCTGGTATCACTGTTCTCAAACTGTAAACACCTTCAGCATCTCTTCCACAGGCAGCAGAGAGAGAAACGTTTGTTGGTGCGCAAAGAAACAGCGTTATGAAACAGCCTCCAGCCTTCCATCCCCCCCACCCCCACCCCCCGCTCTTTTTTTCCTTCACTCTCTCTCTCTCTCTCTCTCTCTCTCTCTCTCAGACACAGACACAGATACACACACAACACACACACACACACACACACACACACACGCACGCACGCACGCACGCACGCACGCACGCACGCACGCACGCACGCGCACGCACGCACACACACACACACACACACACACACACACACACACACACACACACACACACACACGCACGCACGCACACACACACACACACGCACGCACTCACACACACACACACACACTCACACAGACGCGCGCGCGCATGCACGAATGTACACACACAAGATATCGCGCGCGCGCGAGCGCGAGCGCGAGCGCGCGCGCGCACACACACACACACACACACACACACACACACACACACACACACACACACGCACACACACACTTGTAAGCATCCCCGAACCTCAAAGGTGAAAAAGAATCATTTCTCGCTCCGAGTCCAAAGACCCTCAGGTCGTTAGCTAATCAAGGGGAGGGAAGAAGAAAAAAACCCTCGACTCTAATGTATACTAGTCACATAAAGTTAAGCACAGGGCCTTTGGGGGAGGATCTGTTATGGTATGGGGTGCCTTCAGCCTCCACCACAAGACACCACTCTACCATGTACCCTCGCAAAATCTGTTCAGTTCACAAAATCATTTCAATAGTGGGTGTGGCCACCGCCATTGGCGAGACATTCCACGCAGCGACTCCTCATCGAGTTGACCAGTGTTCTGATGACCCTCTGAGGGATTCTCTGCCATTCCAGTTTGCAGCATTTGGAAGAGATCCTGGCGGTCTCTGGGAGGTGGATGGTTCTCCTTCACACGTCTCCCCAACTCATCCCACATATGCTCGATGGGATTGAGGTCGGGACTATACGCCGGGAAGATCATCCCTGTTGATGCCGGCCTGCACAATGAAGTTTTCGGCCACCCGGGCCCTATGTGGCCGAGCATTGTCGTCTTGGAAGACTGCCATGGGTCCTATCCGTTGCATGGTCGGAACAACGAAAGGCGCCAGGATTTCATCCCGATAGCGGATGCCTGTGAGGTTTCCATCAGGTTTCCATCAATATGGTAGAGTGGTGTCTTGTGGTGGAGGCTGAAGGGCACCCCATACCATAACAGATCCTCCCCCCAAAGGCCCTGGTCTGGCGAACAGCTGCATCAATGTAACGTTCACCAACACGCCTCCAAACTCTAGTTCGGCCGTCATTGTGTTCAAGACTAAAACCGCGACTCATCTGAAAAGAGGACCTGGGACCACTGTTGTTGGTTCCATCTCACATGACGATGGCAGAAAGCTCGGCGAGCCAGCCTATGGGCTGCTAGCAGTCGTGGTCGAACAGCTGGGCGACGTGATCTGAGGCCGAAGTGGTGAAGACGGTTTCGTATGGCTTGACGGCTGAGGATGGTGTTATTTGCCATACGAAGCTGCCTTTGGATGCTGGTGGAAGTGGTATCCCGCTGCAATATAGGGCCTGCCTCTCGATGAAACGATCTTCTCTGGGAGTAGTCTGCCTAGGCCGACCTGACCGTGGCCTCTCTTCAACGCTGTTGGTCGCCCTAAAACGCTGATTCAGTCTAACAATAACTGAATGATGCACACCAAGTCGTCGCGCCACTTCAGCCTTTGCAATGCCATCTTGTATCCACGCAATCGCCCTGGTTTTGTCAGGTGCTAAGTTTTCTTCGTGGTGGCATGGTGAGAAAAGGGCTGACAGTAACCAACCCCGCGCTTAAACAGCCAAAAGAAGGGGCATAAAACTCACTTGAGAGACTGCTCTTGCACGGGAAAAAAGAATTTTTCATTTTACACATCTTGTGTCGCCAGCAAGCTTGATGATGCAAAACAGGCACAGTTAACGCAACTTTGCACTTTTTATCCCGCGCGGTAACGAGGTCACCAAGACCCCCGTGCGCACTACCAGTTGACACAGGCTGGATTACACACTGCTGTGTGAGATTCCATCATTGGTTGCCGCATAATAAAAAAAAAAACAATGTTTTTTTTTGAAGGGATGAATCAACCCCCTGTGTGCAAAGGCCTGTGCTTCGAATGTCCCTGGTTTTTATCATTTGCTAAGGTACTTTTGACCCGAAGGCGAAAGTGCATTGGTGTGTGTGTGTGTGTGTGTGTGTGTGTGTGTGTGTGTGTGTGTGTGTGTGTGTGTGTGTGTGTGTGTGTGTGTGTGTGTGTGTGTGTGTGTGTGTGTGTGTACGTGTACGTGTGTGTAAGTGTGTGTGTGAGTGTGTGTGTGTACGTGTGTGTGTGTGTGTGTGTGTGTGTGTGTGTGTGTGTGTGTGTGTGTGTGCACCTGTGTGAGTATGTGTGTGTGTGTGTGTGTGTGTGTGTGTGTGTGTGTGTGTGTGTGTGTGTGTGTGTGTGAGTGAGTGTGTGTGTGTGTGTGTATGAGTGTGTGTGTGAGTGTGTTTGTATGTGTGTGATTGTGTATATGTATGTGAGTGTGTGTAATTGTGTATGTGTGTGTGTGAGTATGTGTATGAGTGTGTGTGTATGTGTGTGAATGTGTGTATGTGTGTGTGTGTGTGTGTGTGTGTGTGTAATTGTTAGAAGGGGGTGTGACACAGGGTCGGGGGCGGTGGAGGGTGTGGCGCACACGCACGCACACACGAGCACACACGCGCACGCACGTGTGCATGCGCGCGCACACACACACACACACACACACACACACACACACACA
>JADBJO010002228.1:312500-315000 GCA_016801955.1 Conus betulinus
TAGAGCTAACAACCCTACCTGTAAAAAAGACTAGTCACAGAAGCATCGACGACAACGAACCAAAACATTCACCTGGGCAAGGAAGGGTCTCCATCCCGGAGACTTATGACGCAGTGCACTGAAAGCCGAAAGGAAGCTGCAAGGCTGACTCCCCTTCTAACACCCAGGACAACAACGAGAGTAGCCACATGGAACATCAGGACGATGTACGAAACAGGGAAAAACCATCCAAGTTGCGAGAGAGATGAAAAACTACAAGATCGGAGTGCTAGGACTGAGTGAGACAAGTGGCTACAGTCAGGACAGCTGAGACTTTCATCTGGAGAACAGCTGCTGTACTCAGGACACACTGACGATGGAGCCCCACACACAGAGGGTGTGGCCGTGATGCTGGCACCGGAGGCACAGGGGGCACTCATCGGATGGGAACCTGTCAACTCCCATCATCATCATTCAAGTTTACCACGAAGAAGAAGGACATCAGGCTGAACATCATCCAGTGCTATGCTCCCACCCATGATGCGGAAGAAGAGAAGAAAGATGACTTCTACCAGCAACTACAGACAGTGATAGACAAAAGAGGAGCAAAGGACATGACCATACTGATGGAAGATTTCAACGCCAAGATTGGAATGGACAACACAGGCTACGAGGACATCATGGGGACACACGGACTGGGGACAGATGAACGAGAATGGTGAACGCTTTGCAGACCTATGCGCCCTGAACCAGCTGGTGAGAGGAGGAAGCATCTTCCCACACAAGCGCATCCACAAGGCCACATGGAGATCCCCAAACCACGTCACAGAGAATCAGATTGACCACATCTGCATTAGCCGCAAATTCAGGAGATTATGGCGGGATGTACGAGTAATGAGAGGTGCTGACGTGTCATCAGACCACCACCTTCTTTTAACAACAGTGAGACTTCGCCTCAAGAGATTCGCCAACGCCAACAACACACGGACAAGGTATAATGTCGGACTGCTCAGAAACAGGGACACACAAGCAGCGTTCCAGATCAGCCTTTCCAACAGGTTCCAGCCGCTACAAGAGCTGATAGAAGACGGTGAGATGGATATCGAGACACAGTGGGGACACTGTAAGAAGCTCTGGCACGACACATGTGAAGAGATCCTTGGCAAGAAGAAGACCCAACACAAGGAATTGATCTTAGCCGACACCATCCACAAGCTGGAAACAAGGAGAGAGAAGAAAACTACGCTGACATGAGCCGAACAAGAGCAGCTAAGGCAAAGGCACAGGAAGAGCACACAGCAGCGAACAGAGAAGTAAAGAGGAGCATCAAGAAGGACAAGAGGGACTACTTTGACGACCTGGCTAGTCAAGCAGAGGCAGCAGCCGGACAGGGGAACCTGAAGGACCTGTACCTGGTAACCAAGAAGCGGATGGGCAAGTTCCAGCAGACAGACAAACCAGTGAAGGACAAGAACGGAAACCCACTGACAACAACCGAGGAACAGCTGAAACGATGGGCAGAACACTTCAAGGAGCTGCTGAACCGCCCCGCCCCTGACGCACCACCAGACATCCCACCCGCAGAGACAGAACTGCCCATCAGCTGTGACAAACCTTCAAAGGCAGAGATCAAGAAGGCCATCATGACTCTGAAAATGGGAAGGCTGCAGGGCCAGACGAGATACCAGCTGAAGCCATCAAAGCAGACACAGAGACAGCTGTCAACATGCTATACAGCCTCTTCAGCAAGATCTGGGAGAAGGAGGAGGTACCGGCCCAGTGGAAAGAAGGAATCATCATCATCAAGCTGCCGAAGAAAGGAGACCTCAGGGACTGCAGCAAATACCGAGGATCATGCTCCTGTCAACGCCAGGCAAGGTTCTCAACAGGGTTCTACTGGAGAGAATGAAAGAGGCTGTCGACCCCAAACTCCGAGACCAGCAGGCAGGCTTCCGGCGGAACAAATCATGTGCTGACCAGATCGCCAGCCTGCGCATCATCGTGGAGCAGTCGCTGGAGTGGAACTCCCCCCTCTACATCAATTTCATAGATTATGAGAAGGCCTTCGACAGTGTGGATAGAGAGACGCTGTGGAAGCTGCTGAGGCATTACAGAGTCCCCGAGAAGATCATCTCCCTCATCCGGTGCACCTACCAGGACATGAACTGCAGGATTGCCCACGCCGGCCAGCTGTCCGAAAGTTTCGAGGTGAAGACCGGAGTTCGGCAGGGGTGCCTGCTGTCGCCGTTCCCTTTCCTCCTGGTCATTGACTGGATCATGAAGACCACTACAACAGGCAGGAACAACGGGGTACAGTGGACACTCTGGGACGCAGCTCGACGACCTCGACTTCGCTGACGACCTGGCGCTCCTGTCACACAGCCACAGCCAGATGCAGGACAAGACCACTCGCTTGGAGACCACATCAGCCGGACACAGGCTCAAGATTAACAGAAAGAAGACCGAGCTGATGAAAATCAACACCACTGCCAACACATCAGTCACAGTCGGTGGAGAGCCC
>JADBJO010002228.1:320000-331870 GCA_016801955.1 Conus betulinus
ACACACACACACACACACACACGCATCCGCACGCACGCCATGCCATGCACACAAAGAAACTAAGTGAAGAAAGAAAATAAAAAATGCAATTAAGAGAGAGAGAGACAGACAGACAGACGAGAGAGAAGGGGGGGAGGGGTCGCCAGAGGACAAGTCAAGGACAAACAGAAAAAAAAAAAAAACATATAAAGAGGAAAAAAGACAGGAAAAAAAACAAACAAGCTAGCGAACAAAAACAACCGACAGGATGGAGATCACTGACCTGGCATCACGTTTCCTCCATTCATGACCACCACGGTGGAGTCATCCATCCTTGAAGACCGATCCCGTGGATCTGTCAGAACAGCCACCATTTCGGTAGAGAACAACGTTTCATAGAATTCTGGTAAAGAAGAACAATGTTTGAAAGAAATGAAAAGTGTTAACGACAGTAAGCGCACGGATTTTAACAGCGACTACAAGACGCAATCAGTCAATATTTTTTTTACACCGTAATTTGCGCGTGGTTTTGGAAAGACTTTGGAAATGTTTTCAGTACTAGGTTTTTTTTTTTTCTGTTCTATCTTCGGTACCACCTCAGTGGCATTGCACCCACGCCGCTCATTCCGACACCCCGTCCACAGCCACAGCCCGGCGATCCTGCCCGCAGCCCCGACACCGGCAATCCACAGTGAGCAGTCAATATCAAGCCTGTCGAGAGGCAACCCACCGGAGGAGACACTGCACTGCTGCAGGGTAGGGTAGCTTCGGTGGTGTTCAGTGGCGCCTGTTCTGATCCAACAAACGCAGGATGCCGCCTACTAAGCCCCCTACTGACGACAATAATTGCTTAGTCGTGGCACTGGCGTGAGTGAGCTCTCCCTCCGGAGGGCGCCAGCATCTCCGTCCGACGACAGCCCCCATGGACTCGCCGATGCCTGTGACCCCAACGGAACCAAACCAAGGCCACAGACGTGGAGAGGACATCGAAATTGAGATCACCCTGAGAGCAGAGCATGAAGGGCCACAGAATTTGAAACTTTTTTTTGTATGCTGATCGATGAGAATGAGGATGATGAAGATGATGCTGCGAATCTCCATTCCGGTCTGTGACTACATGACAGGGCTGTACTCTACGATTACTTTCATAATATATTTCGGCGTCAAACCAGACCCGATAGATACAAACACCTGCAGAGTTGATCAGGGAGTTTGAGCAACACTCTCAAAGACGCATCCATTAAGTGGATGAAACTCGACTGTGTGGTCCCAATCTTACCAACTGAACCCGTCGCAAACTCAACTCTGGGTTGGAGCCGGTCGGGGCAGAAAAATCGAACATGGCTCTGATGGGAATCAAACTGACGACCTCACAGCCGGGACTCCGCGACGCTTAACATTTCGCCACGGCGGCTGGTATGTTCTGAACAATGTAAGTGTTCATACGTTAAAAGACTCTTCCTGAATGTGGAGATTCTGTAATCTGTCACTGATAGCTTATTTGTAACAGAAGTAATGACACGAAATCCATTTCACGTTTTTTGGAGAAGCTGGCCAATGAGCCCAAAATCAGAAACACCTCCACGTGATGGACATAGATAGTGCGAGCCACCAGAAAAAAAACAAATTGTTTCCATCTGGCCAGTATTAAACTAATGGTGGGTTACTGGCAACAAGTGTACACACATTAAACTTTTCTTTCTGTTAAACAAGTTGTCCCGCATCCTGGTGCGTGGTTGGAAAGAGACGAGTATCGTCCTCTGGTCGCTTGTTTTGCTTACCCCCAATGTCACAATACATATTGAACAATGTGCGGTATGTCTCATGCCCTGAACTTTATAATGCTCTACTTCGCATGGGATTTTTTTTTTCATATCTGCATATCGATTTTTTTTTTCCCCTTTTTAATTCATCATAGTAGTAGCAATAGTAGCAGTAGTAGGAGCAATGAAAACAGCAGCCCTGGCAGTAGTAATGATAGGGGGTATTTTTTTAAACGTTCCAGAGAACCTTTCGAGGTGCTTCAATGGATCACACTATGACTGGTTCACACTCAAGTCATTAACATGCGCAGACTTTGCATGTTCAGTGGGTGTGATACATGACACAGGAACAGTCCTTCAAAATAACGAGGTAAGCCTTCCACACATGACTTTCTGGGGAAGAGATATTGTTTGGAGCATGTCGTCAATGTCGTAAGAAAATCTGAGCGTCCCATGTGAGACAAGAGGTATTTTGCCCATGTAGTTGTTGAAAGGGTGGGGAAAAAAAGAAAAACAAAAAAAATGTTTCCCCGTTACCCATTGCTGTCGATGTACTTTTTATGTTAATTGTATTGCAGCAGAAGAGCAGCATCTATCTAACATAAATATCTACAATTTTCGGTTTTTAAAACAAGTATTGATTTTTTTTTTTCAATTTGTCAAGATTTTCGCCCGCAGTCGCCATACTTGACAACTATGAATATCTACTATTGAAAAGGAGCAGCACGAACAATTAGCAATAAAGAACAGAAGAGACGAAAGGGGAAAGAACAGAAATGGGGTGGGGGTGGGGGGTGAAGAAAGAAAAAATAAAGTTTCGGTTTCAGTTTCATGGAAAAGGCGTCACTGTGTTCGGGCAAGTCCATCTCTATGCTACACAATGTCTGCCAAAGCCATGAGACCTCAGGACTATGCAGGTAGTTACAATTAGTTACACAAATGAATAAACAAATAAATAAGTAAATAAAGAGATAAATTAATAAATACATAGATAAATGAAGAAATAAATAAAAGTGAACGAACAAACAAGGAATGAATTCGAAAGAGGGAACAAGAGTGAAAACAAAAAAAAAAAGTATAAAAACAACATTCGAAAAAAAATAACAAAAGAATATGAGTAAAGTGAACAAGATGAAGAACATGAAAAGCAAAACAAAACAAAAAAAAAGAACACTGTGAACAATGAAAAGGAAGGATGACTGAGAGAAAAGAATGTTACGCGAACTCGTCATGGAAACAGAACAAGCGGAAGCAGCAGAAGAGGTAGAAGAAAGTGAGAAAAAAAAAAAACAAACAACACAGGAAAAAAAAAAAAAAGGGGGGGGGGGGGGGGGGGGGGGGCAAAAAAAAAAAAAAAAAAAAAAAAAAAGGAAGAGAGAACTAAAGATTGAAAGAAAAGAAACAGGTGGAGAAAGACAACACTAATAACAACAAAGCCCATCTTGCGGCCGTTCTTCAGATTGTTGTTGTCCCGAATGTTGTTTAACTTGCCTGAGGAAGACCTAAGAGGTCGAAACGCCTCGCCTTTTTCCTGGTGAGTCGTTTGTCCACGCCGTCCGGCGGAGGAGGTATTTAAAATACCTTTGTAAATTCATGCTAACGAGCACAGTATCTACCATAAAGAAAGAAAGCAATACAGACAACGCTCATCTTGCGCCGATAACTGATTGCTTCGTTCTTCGTTTTGTTGTCCTGATTGTTGTTGATTTTGCCTGAAGAAGACCTAACAGGTCGAAAAGTGTTTGTTTCTTGTCATTTCAAATACCTGTATACAGTGATTTGAATGAAGACAGTATCTACCATAATAGCCTCCTGTCAAGGGATCCCTGCTGATGAGGTCCACAGAATCCATGCCATCTGAAAATGAACCAGACGGAAGCTTGAACTCTTTTTTTTGAAAACTCTCTCTCTCTCTCTCTCTCTCTCTCTCTCTCTCTCTCTCTCTCTCTCTCTTCGTTCGTTCTTTCTTACACACACACACACACACACACACACACACTCTCTCTCTCTCTCTCTCTCTCTCTCTCTATATCTAATATATATATATATATCTATCTATCTATCTATCTATCTATCTATCTATCTGTCTCACTTATATACTAGAATACACAAATTCATCCTGATACAGGATTCAAGAGGGGAGGGGGAGGGGAAGGGGGAGGGGAGGGAGTCATTTTAAATTACTAGTTTGAAACGTTATCATACTTTATGATGTAAGCATACAAATGAAGTAAGGCGTTTATGCGGAGATAGGATGTTCATGTGTGTGTGTGTGTGTGTGTGTGTGTGTGTGTGTGTGTGTGTGTGTACATTTTTTGTAATTAACAAGTCAATGTTAGTCGGATTCATAGTCAAACAGTCCAAACAGAACATTTTTCTGAAAGAAAAGACATGGAAATCATTGTTTATGATCACTCGTATGTTTTTGACACGACAAAAGGAAATTCTATCTTAGAAATTCAGCCGGGACGTAACTGTAATGATATTGTTTACAACAGTTCGTTTAGAAAGTTTAGAAAACTGCTCTGATGTTCGACTTTAATAAAAAAAAAAAAGGTATTTTGTGGATACTCATTCGGGAAAGGGAGTTTTCTAATTGTGGTTTTTTTGTTTGTTTGTTTGTTTTGTTTTTTGTTTCCTGTTTGTTTCTTTGCTTGCTTGTTTCTTTGTTAATATTTTGTTTTCCTTTTTGAACTGGCTTATACCATTACTGATCATTTTTTAAACATCAAAAAAGGTTTTTAAGGTTAAAGGAAGAGGAAATTGCCGAGTTTTTTTTTTTTTAATTAAACCAATTTTTGTTGAATATTGCACGTATTTAGGCAAAGCCAAACAACCGTACGGCTCATGTGCAAACGCCTGAAGGGCAAAGAAGTGGAAATCCGCCAGGCAAACCCACCTCCACCCATGACCAGCGGTCTGTTGACCAGGTACATGGCCGAGGACAGGGCAGGCAGCAGACAGAGGAGAACCCACACACCCTGCTTCATCATGAACTCACAGATCGCCTGCAAATGAATGACGATAATAGAAATAACAACGGCGATGAGGAGGAGGAAGAGAGGAGGAGGAGGACGATGGTGATGTGATGATGATGATGATGATGATGATGATGATGATGACACAACTATAAAATTATGATGAAATATGACAATGATGCTGATGATGTAGTGAAGAACGAGAAGAATGATAATAGAAATGATGATAATGATGATGACGATGATGATGATGATGATGATGATGATGATGACAACTATAAAATTATGATGGAATATGATAATGATGCTGATGACGTAGTGAAGAACAAGAAGAATGATAATAGAAATGATGATAATGATGATGACGATGATGATGATGATGATGATGATGATGATGATGATGGTGATGACGATGATGAATTGTTTAACATTGCGTTTCCCAAACCCTTCATCCCGATATATCCCCCCACCCTCATCCCCATTCATCTCCCTAAGGAGACAAGGTCTGACCAGCGCGTTGGGCTAATGCGTGGGTCAGACATCTGCTAAGTCGTAGCCACAAGACCCTCTCCTTTAACTACATGCTCTCACCTTAATCATTGATGCCTTTATCCATCAGCTTTCAACTGTGTGCTCTCAAAAGTTAGCGGATGTGGCGTGGCGTCTATGGACTAGCCCGCACACGCAGTGACGCCTCCTTGATAACGCTGAAACTGCAGGCAACAACGGGCGGCGCCCTCAACGGAAATGCTTTTCGGACAGAGTTGCTGCACCTCTTTACACACGGTACACGAGACTCACGAAAATTTCTGGTAATAAGATAGCACACATTCTTTGGCACCAGACCTTCCCTTCACAGTCCTCAAGCACCGGATCTATCGTGATGCGGGCATGGATCTCGCCATGACTCCCTGTCCGAGACCATTCTCCGGGGGTACTGCGAAGGGTGGACATTCTGAGCATGGACAGAGTAGGTCCCTGATGGACAACGCTAAGGGCCGGACCAGAAGCGGCACCTCTACCTTGTCGTGCAGGACTGAGGACCGTGAGAGCTGTGGACTCTGAAGACCCCGGCGTCCGTCACAGGACCAGAGGACCGACTGTCACACGACGATGATGGTGAGTTAGTTAGTTAGTTAGTTAGTTAGTTAGTTAGCTGGTTAGCTGGTTAGTTAGTTAGTTAGTAGTTAGATAGATAGATAGAGACAGACAGACAGACAGATAGTAAGTTAGCTAGACAGAGAGATAGCTGGCTCGCAAGTTAGTTAATTAGTCAGTCAGTCAGACATTTAAATACTTATCTTTTGGTTATTCATTGTCTATGTGTTGCAAGTTTTTTGTTTGTTTGTTTTTTTTTTTTTTTTTTACTTCATTTATTCTCCTACCTATACACGTATTCGTCAATTCATTTCATTAGTTCTATGAATATTTTTTTTCTGCTTATTCATGTAAAACGTTGCACAAGTTCACCTGAGCGTCCCTTTCCTCAACTTCACCTTGGGACTTCCAACGTGCACGGAACTTACAAAGGTTGGCGCTCTGACGGAATCAAGTGTCTCGGAAGGGACTTGTCGACTGCTGGCAAGATCTTTCTGCTGCTTGCTGTCCCTCGCTCCGTGACGTTTTATACACACTCCCTGGGCACAGTGACGCAGCACAGTGTGGTTGACGTCACCTTCTAGCGATGCCCATTTTAGAATGCGGCCGAAGGAGAGGAAAGTTGGGAGGGGGGGGGGGGGGGGGGGGGGGGGGGGTGTTGAGATGATGATGGTGGGGGGGGGGGGGGGGAGATGATGGATGGATGGAGGGATGGAGTAGGGACGAATCCGTCGTCAGTCCTGCTGTTTCCGACTCATTATTTGTCCGGCGACGACGAGACGATGCCCGCTGTGTTTGTTTTGGTTGTTTACTTTTCAGTCCTCTTCCTTCGCTTTGTCATGTAAAACATGTCTTTGGAGACACGTGCGTTGTGTGGCCTTTTTTTTTTTTTTTTTTTTTTTTTTGGGGGGGGGGGGGGGGGGGGGGGGGGGGGGGGGGGGGGGGGGGGGGGGGGTACGTGAACCAGAAATGGCAAGAACGAGAAGCCACTGAGCCAAAGGATCAAATGAACTTAAAGTCAGACACTTACGAACTTCAAACTTCCCTGTTTAAACTTCCATGTTTAACCTGCCATTGTGATATACAAAATCACCGTCGTTGCCAATACTCGGTTTCATACATCTTTTCAGGACACTAAGCAGTTCATATGAAGCCAGGTTCAAGCGTGTGTGTTAGAGACTTCATAAGAATATTGTTAGCGACTGAAAAGAAGTAATTTTAGATTCGGCTATCATGAGTGCATTGTAAAACGAAATGTTTGACGAAGCGCTGCTTCAGTGTCAGAGCTTGTGGTCTTTTCAGTCAGGTCTGTTGTCTCTGTCTCTGATTCATCATTGGAAAGTTAGTATAGCCTCTGTTAATCGAGTTCGTCAACTTATTTAATTAGCGATTTTTTTTTTTCATTTATTTTAACCAAACAGTTGCATCAAGTTCAAATGAATACTATTGGCGACTGAAAAGAACTGATTTTCGATTCGGCTATCACGAGTACATTGTAAAAACATGTTTGATGAAGCGTTGCTTGAGTGTCGGAGATTGTGGTCTTCGCAGTCGGGTCTGTTATCTCTGTCTCTGATTGATCACTGGAAAGTCAGTTTAGCATCTACTTAAATCTGGAATTCCCATCCGCATTTTTTTTTTTATCGAAAACACTTGTGCTTTTATTCCTATTTTCCACCTTTTTTTCCCCCTGTGATAGTTTTAGATGGCGCTCCTGTGCGTGCCTTTGGGTAGCTTTTCAAGATTTCAACATGAGATTAGAAAGTTGTGGCGACTGAAATGTTCACAAATCCTAGGTCAGGAAAAGAAGAGGAGAAGGAGGAAGAGGACGCCTGTTGATTCTAGTGATTGTGATGAAAAGAAAGTTCTTCTCGAGAGTCGGATTTATGGCTGGTGAGAATGATAAAAGACTGTGATGAAAGTCCAAGACCCGTTGCTTATTTCGTTGTTATTATCGTCTAGATGACACGTTAAAAACGTGGCCTGTGATGACCGAACAACAGATTCTGAAGACAAGGAACTGGGTACAACTCATAGCCATACCATTATGCTTTCTCACAGAGGCACGGGCTTTCCCGGGCAATGCGCCTCATGAATACTATTAGCAGATTTGAAAGAGCGAAAGCGGGCACGACAATCTGCAAGGGAGGCAATCTGTGTCAGAGCTCGCGTTCAACGACAGTTATCACGCCGTTTTCATGGGTCAGATGCTGCTGGTGAACACGCTCACAACATTTCTGCTCCCACCAGTCATCTCAACAGTTCAGCCAGAGAGAGAGAAATTACCAAAGCACGGGTGTGAAATGACGCGCCTGTGATGCCGACAGTCGATATCCCCACCGTCGTCGCTTGCAAGCGCTTCAAATAAAACACACGACTGTCTGTCAAGATCTGTTTGCTTGACCTGCGAACTGAGAAAAAAAAAAAAAGCTGACCCTATTTGTAAACAGAAAGACAGGCGTGCTCTTCCCATGATTGCGTTTTTTTTTTTTTTGTTTTTTTTTTTTTTTTTTTTTTTCCGAAACAGGTCTGTTTTTGTTCCATCAGTCAGTTTAACATTTGATCAGAGAGAGAGCATTGCAAAACGTGGGTGTCAAACTGTGCGCCTGCAATGCAGATACGGTATTACAAACCGGTCGACGTTACTTACTATTATTATTGTAAGTAGTAGTAGTAGTAGAAGTAGTAGTAGCATCATTATTAGTAGGCCTATCATCATCATCATCGTCGTCGTCGTCGCCGTCGTCGTCGTCGTCGTCATCAGTATTAGTTTCATCATCCATGGATTCAGATCTGTGTGTCTCGGGTTTGATGTGACGTTTGGTGACCAAATGACGCATGCACAAACTGCGTCATGATTTTCACCCATAAACTGAAAAAAAAAAAAAAAAAGGTGACACTATTGTTAGCGGTGGAAAGACAAACGGTTGTCTTCCCCTGGTTTTTTTTGTTTTTTTTTTTTTTTTTTTTTGGGGGGGGGGGAGGGTTGTTTGTTTGTGTTTCTCCGGTACAGGTCTACCATCCAATTTCAGAATTTGCCCCGTGTTTCATCTCATACGTAGGTGTAACTGACGAGGCTGCTTTCCTCTCTCAGCGATGTTGCAGGTGTGAACTGGGCATGAAAATGAAAAAATAAAAATTACGAATTAAAGAAAAAAAAATGACACCTGATTGTCTCACTTACTTACTCAATTACTTAGCAAGACCTGTCTTCCTAAAAACAACATAGTCCATTGACCAAAAAGAAAAAAAAAAAAAAAAACCTCCTGCGGGTTAGACACTGCTGGACTGTGCCTCTTGCCACTTACTTCCCTTGAATTCACCCCTGCGTTTATGTCCCTTCGTTCGTTTGTTTCTGACTCGTGTCCGCTTCCTTTACCCACATGCTGGTTTAAGGTCAAGGGATCCCACTTTTTCTGACTGCTCCGTCACTTTCGTTGAATTCTCTCACACTCTGTAGCAGACCTTCTTCTGAATGGCCGGTGCCAGAGCGACGAAGCATTTTCGTCTTTATGACTGTTAACGACATGGGTACGATGTTTTGATAAAGGAAGTTACGCTGAAAAGGACATTTCTTCAGATTTCTTGTATTTGTTCTTTATTTGTTTATCTAAAGTGATATTAGTCGTGTCCCTTAAAAAAAAGAGTGTGGTTCAAATGTTTTTTCTTACGTAAGCTTAATTTTTGATTTTTTTCATCTAGTGTGGGTCATCTGACGGTGATGTGCTGATGGAAAGTTCTAGTGGGGTTTTTTTTTCTGTTCTTTTCTTCTTTTTTTTTTTTAATAACTAGATGCTGGAAGAATCTCCGGTTTGATAGAGGTTTTCATTGTCTGTGCCGGAGTGTCTCTCTCCGCAGCTGGCAGCCAGGGTGACCATGGCCGGTACAGTTCTCCAGGACGTCACGACCATTGTTCGCGTCTGGTGCCGTTCTGCTCTTTACCTCCCTAGTAGGGGTGGGGAGGAGGGGAGAGGGGGGGCACCTTGTGTGTTGGGTGTTGGTGGTGTGTGTGTGTGTGTGTGTGTGGGTGTGGTGTGCCCGCGAGTGCGTATTTGTGTGCGTGTGTGTGTGTGTGTGTGTGTGTGGTGTGTGTGTGTGTGTGGTGGTTGTGCACGCGCGTGCTTGCGTATGTGTGTGTGAGATAGCGCACGCGGCGCGTTCGCATTCTTCTTGCGTGGACGTAGTAACACATTGACCTAAAAAAAAAAACAAAAACAAAAAAAAAACCGCTGACCGAATCGACGAAACGCTAACGTTCAAACTGCCATTACCGCGTACGTTGGGGGCCACGTATACATCCGCCTGCTCACAGCCCAGGTTGAACTGGCGTAGAGTCGACGCTTCAGTGTTAGGGTTGTGTGTTGCACACCACATCCGCGCGACACGCGCTGGGGTGGTTGATGAAAAGGAAGACTCTGCTCTCAACCCCCACACGAGCAGACGGCGACCAGTGCGCCGGTTCTATCTGTCATTTGCTGTGGATTACGTTAAACCCCATGATCTTGACGATTAGGAGTGGTGGTCTGAAACGAGGCGGTGAGGTCATTACTTTCATTATCGCGGGTGCACACTGTGCGAATTCAGTGACATTGTTGTGATCTGTCAAGAAATTAGGGGGTTTTTTTGTTTCGAGAAGTGATTCAAGAAAGAAAGAAAAAAGCCTCCAGTGAATTCTCGAGAACGGATTTGTCAAACAATCTAACGCATTGTAGTTTGGTGTGCAAGTTCCCCCAGTCATAAAACAAGTCCAAGTCGAGAAATAACTTGAACACACAGTTGCTTTTCCCTCTTGATCCAAGTAAGGGAGTAATCGTGTTTGGGCCGGCCTGTGGCGGACAAGTGTAGGCGTTTTCTCTTTGTGCTGACTTATGGGAAACCCGTAGTTCCCGTCGTTAGACCTGCAGCAGACGAGGACTTTTTGCCATAATTTTTGTGATACTTGCTGGAAGGAAGAATCCAGTCTTTTTGGGCTCTTGCACGCATTGTACGTAGAATAGGTTTGCATTTTTGTGGATATGGACAGGGAGATTGATTTTACAGAGAGAAGTGAGAAGTTTAGAACGTAAGGTTATTTGCGTGTGGGCGCAGAGGCCTTGATCCCCATAATACCGAGTCGCGGTATACGCCGGTAAGTGTTCAAACTGAATCGCGTTTCTTCTGTCGCATGCCATGCGTGGGTTTACAGACCCGGCTCGATGGTTTGTGCCAGTATCAGAACTTGTATAATTTTTTGGCGCTTTTCTTTATAAACATTAGTCTTTTGTTACATTTAGTTAAAGGACTAATACATTATTTGTAGGATTTCATGTTACAGGGTACAGGCACTGGAAATGTGCTTGATATGGCGGGAAAGTTGTTCACGTTTGTGTTTTGGCTGACATTTTTTTTTTCAATTCAAAATGAAATGCAGATCTGTTTTCCAGTTTTCATTTTTTTTTTCCGTGTTAGAAATTTGTAATGGGATAATTATTTTTTCTTTTTAATGAAAAAAACAGATTTCAAGAATTTAAAATCAACTGAAAAAAAGAGAAAAGCAAAGAAAGTGCCCTTGAATTCGCATATTATAGGATACTGATACCTTAGAGACCAAACTGATTTGGAAACCAAAGTGGATGCAGACCCAGTGTTATCCTTTTTTTCTCCCAGTTTTATCCATTTGTTTTTTTCAGAGTAAAACCGTTGTTTATAAAGCCATTTCAAGTACCAAAACGCGATTGGGATTGAGGTGGTGTTTAAATTTTTATAGAACTGCATTGTTAAGTAATCGACTATTCATAAGTTATCTCAGAGATGTGAACTGAAAAAGTCTGTCACAAGCATAAAGGTTTCAGTAAATTATTCTTGCTGTTCAATCAATTTCACCATCATGAAAGATCTAAAGTTCAAATCAACAGATAGTGAGCAAGACAGACAACCACTCAAAATGTGTTCTGGCGCTGATGATGATACTGACGCCATGGGTTCTGTGCCCTTCCCCAGGTTCAGCCGATCAGAAAGCAGCACCATCAAGGGGTCCAGGTCCGCACACCTACGCACCCCCATCGTTGGACCC
>JADBJO010002229.1:0-7500 GCA_016801955.1 Conus betulinus
GTTCTTTATTATTCCTTCTTCTGTGAAGACTCCAGATGTGTGCGGTGCCAGCGATTTTTGGATTATCACTTTGTGTGTGTATGTATGTATGTATGTATGTATGTATGTATGTATGTATGTATGTATGTATGTATGTATCCATCTATCTATCTATAAACAGTCAAAGTAGATGAAAATTCAAACAAACAACATTAAAATGTCCCGAATTTTCGGCTTTATTTGCCTTTGTCAGGGGGTACAGACTGCACACACACACACACACACACACACACACACACACACACACACACACACACACACACACACTCACTCATACACACACACACACACACACACACACACACACACACACACACACACACACACACACACACATATATATATATATATATATTTATACATATGTGTGTGCGCGCGCGCGCGCGCGCACACACACACACACACACACACACACATACACACACACACACACACACACACACACACACACACGTGTGTGTGTGTGTGTGTGTGTGTGTGTGTGTGTGTGTGTGTGTGTGTGTGTGTGTGTGTGTGTGTGTGTGTGTGTACTGTAAGAAATCGAAAGTAGTTCGATGTCTTGGTGTTTGAATATTCGTTGGTCTGTGAGACAATTCATATAGAACGTAATGAACGCTTGGTATGAAATACAGTGTAATACACCCTAACGTATATCATTGGTTCGACGTAAAGTGTTAGTTTGTTTGTCCAAAGCCTGAGCAATGTTGATATGGCACACGTTTTCTAAAGGTACTGTCTGAAGACATCAGTTTGGTTGTACATGACTCTCTCCTTGGTCAATATTTGTCAGATTAAGACCACTGTTGATGTTGGCTATTTAGGGTACAGCGAACCCGTCCCCCCTCAAATTTCCGTAGTTTTAAGCTTGAGCACTTGTTACAAAGCATGAGTCTTGAAAGGTATCAAAACATAAATCTTAAAGTCGAAATCTAAAGTCTGGTATGCACGTGAATCAGTGTATGTGGCGTAGTGGAACCTGTAAACTTAAAAAAAAAATCGGAATATCGTGGGAGACAGCATTGATTCAGAATACATGGCTCTGAAAATTCCATCCGGACGCTGGTGATCTTGAATTTGAATTCATTGTTGGCACACATGGTTCTTCATGTGAATTAGCTTTTGGAAGGCCGCTTCTGCTCTGGAGGAAAAAAAAACCCACAGTGCACATACTGGTCCAGTTTGATTTGCACGCAGCAATTCATGTGGTACAGGTACCTTAAACTGAGAGGCCATACACGCACTTTTTGACACTGAAAATGTCGGATTTTTTTTGCATTTAACACTCGCGCTTACTGGTCCCATTTTGATTTGCACCCAGCGATTCATGTGGAGCAAGTACCTTAAACTGAGAAGTCATATACGTGCTTTTTGACATAAAAAAAGTTTGGATTGTTTTATATTTACACTCGCGAGTTTTTACATTTACACTCGGTCTATGTGTTCGTGCTTAAGCATCACAGTACATTTTACTACATTCTTTTCAAACACATAACAGTCGCTCTTCATATTTAGTTCCTTTACACTTTGTTTTCAATTTGGTTTCCGATTCGTCTGTCAAAACCAGTCTATGTTTCACAATTGCGCACATTCTTGGACTATGGTCAACAAAAGTGATTCTCGAGTCTTTCAGTCATTGACGATGTCTTGTTCTTTTCAAGACCAAAAACAAACACATACCATTTATGTCTATCGTTAGTTATGTCTTTTCATACCAGTTTTTATCAGACACATATATTAGTTTTTTTTCGACACCTTGACCGCAGTTGGTGAGGTACACCGGTCATTGAAAGGCTGTGACATCATTGTGATGGAATGGGGCAGACAGATCAACTAAGAGTCTGTCTTGTTTTGTTTCACAAGGGACGTCATCCACAGTGAATCAATTTTACCTACAAAGTCTACAAAAGTACAGTCATTGTCCAAATTTGCACATGCCAACGTGCACTCTGTACACTCCAATACTCAAAGGGCTAAACATATCAAAGTCTTGTACATCATCATCGAGTCTGTCACAATCTAGCAGTAACAAACTGTTACATTATTCATTCCTGTTTTCAAGTTTTCTTTGCCGCTATCATGACAAATGAATAAAATATCGAATGCTTCTTCAGTGTTCCCAAAATGGAACTGGAAAGTATAAGACGATGTTCCATATGCTATAAGTCGTTATTGATAGAAGAGCGTCTGGCCTGACATGCATTATAAAAAGGCCCTAAAGAGACGCATTTTCTTTGACAGAGAATGTGTCCACGTTCTCAATTTGTGTGCTATCTTCCAAACTTCAAGTGGCTTAATGAAGACCGCTATATCTGTACATCAAATCATTTTCAGCAAGGCAACAGTTTCATCTGTTGAACTTAAACGTCTCATTCGCTACACACTTCCGTTTCTGCATAATTATATGCTGCATGGTTTTCTTGAACAGGTGAGCACAAGCATAAGACATAAACCCCTCATTTCTTTCGATAGACTACACAGGCGATCCATGTTTTCGATCAACATACTCCCTTAACGTACGATCAAACAAGAAATGAAGCCACCTATAGCTTGGGCACAATTCCTGACAGATTGTGTGCGTGAATTATTCCATTCCCATTTATCATGTGAATCCACTGTTTGCTCAGGATACTTCTGTACACCTGACTCATTGTCATTTTTTAGAAGGCTATATTGTGTTTGGAGCTGTACTGGTTTCACCATCAATGAACAGCAATGTATTTTGCCGTAGGATGTGTGCTTCAGTTTACTTGGTATTGGCTTCTTTTTTGGTTGGCTCCTGAGTCATATGATACGGGTTTGTATACCCATTGGTATAATTCTGTGGAGATTCTGTTTTGTCGCGGATGTGGCTATCCCACAATGGCATCTGCCAGGGAGCAGCTACGCCCTCTGACGATTTAATTGAAAGCCATACGCGTGCTCGCATCCCATGTCAACACAACGAAGGCTTCCAAGGGGAATAAGATTACTTCTGACTGGTGAGTTTGGCAGTTAAGGACAGTCCTTCTCTGGGTACCACCAGCATCTCTGTGTGTATTTCCAAGAGGTTTGTTAGAAAGGGGAGGGCTTGAAATAACCATAAAAAGTTTTGACAGGACAGTTGATTTACAAACAGTCACCATTCTAAGGAGCATAATTAATGCCTTCATCCATACTTCAAAATTGCTGATATCTCTTACAACATTTCATGAAAAGAATAGTTGTGTACTTCCTTCCAGGTCATAAGAATGTGAACACCATGTATCGTATTCTGTTGGGATTCCAGTTACATTTGATGTTGTAGCATGCATTGAATGTAACTATTTATTTTCTGCCTTGCCAAACAACGAAAGTTTCTTTCCCATACATTGCATCAGTCTCAAGCTGTCTTTAGAATTTGTTAACAGCTTGAAGATTTGTTCAAATGTTTTTTCTATCATCGTTTTGTTACGAACAAATAGGGAAATTTTACTCTGTAAGCCTCTTTTCAATATGAGAAATAAGCGGTTGCTCGTTCTTTGTTTTCATTGTCCTAAATGTTGTTTGTTTTTGCCTGAGAAGACCCAAGAGGTCGAAATGCATCGTGTTTTGTCCTGCAATCTGTTCGTTTGTATCGTCTGGCAGAACTAATACCGTTACTTTAAATAAACAAATTTGCTTCATATTTTCCGCTCTCAGTCACCTCGTTTTACAATTAACTGTCAGTCGTAACTGAAACCTTCAATGATAGTGTTTTCTCGTATTACAAGTACTAAAATTTTGGCACAGAGTGAATATGGCGATAACTGGGTCACCCTATCTAAAAGCCCTCTTCAATGCAGACCACGGAGATGATTGAAACTTTACAAGGACTGTTAATTCAATTTCACTATAGAAAACTTTCGTCTAGCAGTTTATGTCTTCATGGAAACCGTATGCAGTTAGCACTCTAAACATACATTCCAAGTCAACCGAATAGAATGCCTTTTTAACATCTGTACTCAACAATATTCCTTCGATTTCCTTTATCGTCTTTTTTTTCTACAATTCTAAGCAATATCATACTCTTCTCTTATACTGTTACTCATATGTCCATCACCCTAATCTGATTGATCCTCGTCAGTAAGCATCGTAAGAGCTTTCCTTGACCTCACAGACAAGTGTGTTGTACAATGCATGTTGCTTATAGCCTAGCCATCTGCAAAGGGTCATATTAGGGCTGTCATCTCGTTGAAGTCAATTCTCAACAATGTATGTTGCAATTTTTCACACATTGAGAGGGAAGTGCTCTCATTTTCCTTCTGACATTCTGTCAGTTTATTACTTTTTTGAAAGACGTGAGGATTTCCTGTATTGTGAGTGAGATGTTTCAACTTGAATGAAGCCTCGTTCATTGATCTCACAAGCAGCTCAACAATTCTCTTCCACTTGTCTGTCTTTGAAGCAGTTGCTTTGTCACAGGTTAACTGGTTCACTTTCAGATACCTGTAACACAGAGCTGTGTTTTATCAGCAACACAGAACACACCTGCCGAGCATCCACCTTGGTTCAAGTTTCTTTCCTGGAGATAACATTTTGACGTCCCCTGAAAATAGCTCAGAGACATCGAAATGTTTGTCTGATAAAAATGAACTCTACCTTGAAAATCCAACGAAGACCCCCCCCCCCCCCACACACACACACCAGTTAGTAGCAATGCCTTCAATGTTAAACGTAGCAATTCTAAATCAAAGGGATGGTTCTGAGAGCTATCTCCTTTTTTTCTGCTCAGTGTCCCAGGGGTAGAGAGTACCTGAGCTGTATTGAGTGCCTTGGCCGTGTGTTTGTGTGTTTTTTGTGGTTTGTGTGCGTGTGTGTGTGTGTGTGTGTGTGTGTGTGTGTGTGTGTGTGTGTGTGTGTGTGTGTGTATGTGTGTGTGTGTGTGTGTGTGTGTGTGTGTGTGTGTGTGTGTGTGTGTGTGTGTGTGTGTGTAAGAGAGAGAGAAAACGAACGAACAAAACGAACGAACAAGACGTTGTTTAATGAGGGAAAAGAATAAGCACAAGTCAGTGACTTTTTTTTTTATCCATGGAAGAAATCATCGCATAGAACTGCACATAGACTCATAAACAACAATGAATACACAGCAATTTAGAATAACATTATGTACAATATAACTAGAGGAAGAGAGTGTGGGAGAGAGGGAGGGACGGAGAGCGACACAAAGAGAGAGTGGGTGGGGACTTGGAGACACAGAATAAAGAGACGGAGTTTCTGACACAAGGAGAGAGAGAAAAGAAGAAAAAGAAGAAGAAAAAGAAGAAGCAGAAGAAGAAGAAGAAGAAGAAGAGAAGAAGAAGTAGAAGAAGAAGTAGAAGAGGAGGAGGAGGAGGAGGAGGAGGAGGAGGAGGAGGAGGAGGAGGAGATGCATATCAAAAATTGCCACGTCAAAAACGACAAGCTACGATGAAAGAAAAGTCGTAAAAAATCAAGTCATGCAATAATGAAAAAAGACCTGAAAGACACAAGACATGCCCAACTCAGCAGCAAACAACAATTCCATATACACGTCATCCCCCCCCCCCCCTCCCACTTCAAGAACGACAAGAGAAGGAAGAAGGAGATCAACATAGGATGACAAAATGAGAGAGACACACACAGAGAGAGAGAGAGAGAGAGAGAGAGAGAGAGAGAGAGAGAGAGAGAGAGAGAGAGAGAGAGAGAGAGAGACAGACAGACAGACAGACAGACAGACAGACAGACAGAGACAGAGAGACAGAGAAGGAAAGAAAGAAAGAAATAAGAGAGAGAGAGAGAGAGAGAGAGAGAGAGAGAGAGAGAGAGAGGGAGGGAGGGAGGGAGGGAGGGAGGGAAGGTGGGATATGACTCTAGACTTCAGATGATTGAACTGCACAGATGGAAACCATTTAGTGCAATGGATAAAGACACGAACGTGAAGTCACAACAAGTAGAGCGCAGAATATCTTATACACAATAGAAGTTGCTTCACTTAAACCAGAAAGAGACGTGTGGACAGAATGAGTCATAGCAGCTTTTGTTCAACATCCACAGAACAATATACATCTTAGCATAGACCTAAATAGCTCCCCAAAGAAAAGAAAGCAATCACACCACACCTCATTTCCTTCTTAACCATCTAAGAGCTAAAAACTCAATCACCACCACTCATGCCAACAGCTATACACTCTCTAAAAGTCCATCTTTCCTACATCATACACTCATCGGGAACTGTTTCTGTCTGTTAATACAAAGAGACGTTCAGGCAATTTTCATGCAAAGCGTCGTTCAGACTAAGCTCAGATGCTACCCCTGTTTCTATTACCCAGCTGTCTTCTCCGGAGTTACACATTTGCTAATCTGGCTGCGTTTGCGTGTTTTGCAACACCCTTAACATTTGTAGTAAGAGCAACGTTTATGGCAACTGTAATGTTTTCGGCTCCTGCAACGTTGCAGCACCTGCGGCGTTTCAAATATATTGCTCGTCGTTGGTATGAGCAAGATCTAGCTTATCTAAGGGAACGATGATATTAACTGATTTCAACTTTTGGAAGTATATTCATTTCGTTAATTGAGTCCATGAAGAACTCAGTAGTTGTCACCCTAAATCACTTTTGCATACTATACAATTGTGTCATCTTTAACATCACTTGTAAAGATAAAGGGAGGAAATATCCCAACCTTACATTTTGATAACAGTAGTTTTCCCTGCAGAGAAAAAGGAGAAAACCTGACAAATACAATGTTTTATTCCTTCTAACGATTGACATTGCCGCTCTTGCAAGCACCACTCAAGATCTGCAGGAGCTTGTAGACAATATCAGCAAATTTGCTGGCAACATGTGCCTCGCTATCTGTGCCAAAAAGACTAAAACATGCTCTCCGATAAGCACCAAGTGCCAACAGATGTTTTCATCAACTAAAAGCAAGTGGAAGAAGTAGATAACTTCACACACCTCGGCAGCTCCATCCACAACGCCAGTGACCTCGACCATGAACTGATGTGTCGCTCTGGGAAGGCAACATAAGCATTCAATCAGCTAAACAAAATATGGAACAGCAGCAAGATGCTTCCTTGGAATCAAAGTGATGTGTTACAACTCCAGTGTGATTTCAGTGCAGCTATATGGCTGTGAACACCGGCAACTGAATACCACCCAGGAGAAGAAACTCGACGCTTTTGACACCAAGTGCTTACGTAAGATCCTGGGCATCAAATGGTCAGACTTTCATTCCAAATGGAGAGGTCAGGAAGAGTCCAAACAGCTCCCCGTGTCAACCATCGTCTGCAGACGGCGACTCCTCTGGCTGGGTCATGTCTTCAGATCACCCTCATCAAGATATGCAAACCAGCCATTAAATGGACCCCAGTAGGCCAGAGAAAAAGAGGACGACCCAGGGTGAGCTGGCGACAGACAGTGGAGAGAGACCTCAGACTCCTTGACGGGCTGGCTGAGGACCGTGCACAGTGGAGCGTCTCAGCTGCCTCATGCTACGCAAGACGCG
>JADBJO010002229.1:10000-15000 GCA_016801955.1 Conus betulinus
CTCCCTTGCTGTGACTGACAGTACTGCTGATGGAAGGTATCATACAATCCACAAATCTTTCCAGACATCTACCCGAAATGATTCGATTCCAGATGGGTGCTTTGAAATCAGATTTGACCTGATGGAATACATACCCTGGGACAACCCAGGCAACATTGTGAGTGTTGAAGTAGAAGAGTTGGCACGCATAGTTAAGGACTACACTCTGACTGTCATGTTCTTGATTGGAGTTCCCACAAACGTCATCAACATGGCGGTGTTTTATAAACAGAGCCTGAGGGATCGTGTCAACCTTTGCCTCTTTGCTTTGTCCCTCGTTGACATGGTGCACCTAACACAGGCCATGATCTACAATGGCGAACAGCTTTATTTACAACACTCCAAAATTGGTCCAGTCATGATCTTCATGGTCAACAATAACATGGTCGGCTTCTTTGGATTCCAATGGGTTTCATAAATCCTATCTGGCATCATTGCCAGTGAAAGGTGCTTCTGTGTTCAACCCACTGAAAGTCCAGGCTCTTTTGCGAACAAGGATGATGGCCGTAATCATAATTCTGGTGAACATCGTGGTGGTAGGACTGTTTTTCGTGGTAGCTTTCAGGCATAGAATCGGTTGCGCTTACGATCCGCTCTCCCGTGCAACCTTCAAATGGGTTTTGAGGGGGAGTTTTTTCCAAACTCACAAAAAATTTATCACCTACCTTGACAGCTTTGTTTATGGTGCCGGTATACCTGGTGGTGTGATTATTGTGGTGACCGTTACAACGATACTGACGATCATCAAACACCGGCAGATTGTGACTTGGCGTGCAGAAACCTCATCCTCCCTCTCAGCCCGTGAAGTGGCGCTGACCAAGATGTTGATTGCCAATTCCATCTTCTTCATCACTTGCATCTCTCCCACTGCCGTGATGCGCTTTGCCATCTTACTTTTACTAGAAATGAACCACAAGGGTCGGAATATATATTTTTTCACTCACTGCACTCTCTGGGTCATGAAGACAGTCTCATTCATCAACTCCACCTTCAATTACTTCGTGTATTATAGCATGGGATCTCGTTACAGAAAAACGTTCTGGGAACTGTTCACAAAACGACATAATGTGGACAGTAATAAAAAAGTAACTACCATGGAAGTCAAAATAGCTTCTTGATTGAACAAATTTGCGACACTGATTAAAGTTTTGTATGGACATACGCTATTTTGCATATCGTACTTATGTGCATTAATATTTCGCAGGTTTGGATAGTATCTTGATAAGCTAGACTTCATTACTGTGGGGCTATAGGCTACCATGTAGGAAATATCTAAAAGTGAGGTTTTGCACTTTGTTTTTTGTATCGCTCCAGAACCAACATTTCCAATCATTACTCAATGGGTAAAGTGTGGAGAAGAACAAAAAATATATGAACATTATCAGTATTAAAAAGAGAGAAAAGGACAAACATGTAAAGAGACTGTAGGTTCCAGACAGAGCAAGTAGGCCTGGGGATGAAGGAGAATGAAAGAGGGAGGAACCAGCTCAGTCACCACATCAAAGGGAGTTTCAAGAGACAAGGCTTACATGTCATTTCTCTTTCTCACTTCCAGTGAGACAAAAATATGGCTAAACATACAGAGGGGTGACAAATGACTGACGATCGTTTTAGTTAGGGAAAGATCGGAATTGGTCAGTTTTTCACATGTGAATGATTTGTGATTCTGTGGTCACTGCAAATACCACTGATGATTTCAGCCAATGAGCCACATCTCATAGAAATGGATGGAAGGCATATCTGGAAATAGTGACACTTCTCACATCATAACATTTGAGTGATACATGTCTGCGGAAAACAATATAAACCTTCAAAACATTGTGGAGAAAGCAAGAAAACAAGCTGCCCAATTCTTGAGCCGAGGAAACGGAATTGGGCTACTGGACTGGTTTGACAAGGAAACTTAGAATTGATGATTGAATTAACTGGAAATATTCATAAAAGAAAAGTTGTAATTTTCCATTTATTAATTTTGGAACACACTGAATGAATCATCCATGATGAGACCATCTGCCAGGACACAATGGAACTGAATCTGGGAGTCTGTGGCAGTTTTGCACATACTTGAGTTAGAGTGAAATGACAAGTGTGTATCTTTCAGAGTTTGTGACTGGCTGATTTTGCCAAAGTCGAATGATATGTATGACCACAGAAGTTGTGCAAACTTCACGAAATCCACCCGAAACCTGTATCACCATGTTCCAGTCTTAAGTTCATGTTTTAGTTTAGGAATCATTAAAAGTGTTAAGTTTGTATGAATGTCCCGTTTTCCCCCCAAAGCACAAATGGGCATATTTCAAAGCGCAGATTTAAAATGCAGTTTAAGACACGGCACGTCCTTTAAAAACCTCACTTCATTTAGAAAGCTTGTGATTTGTGAGTTCAATACATTAAAAACAAAATGAAGGAAATGAAATGTGCTTAATTGTTGAATTTCTCGTTTCCTTTCATGCTAGCAGTGATATTATTATTCTCAGGGGCAGAACCTGGTTACGAATTTTATGCACAGCAGGAGCCAATGAGCTCCTCTGAAGTGACTCAGTGAGAGCACAGTATTTCCTCTGATGGGTTACCTTACGACAACCTGAGTTTGCTTTCCTATGTCTTTGTTTTGATTGTGCATGGGAGTAGTTGTTGCGAAGTGAGACGACTGCAGGCGGAATCCTAAACAAATCTTAAATAAATGTTAGCGAACCGCCCAGAGAAACGTGGACAAACGAGTCACAAGACAAAACACAACGCGTTTCGACCTCTTAGGTCTTCTTCCGGTGAGACACAGACAAATAAAATAACGAAAATTCACTTAGCTTTGATCGCTTCAGATCGATTCAGAGTTCAGTGCAAGGAAGAAGGTTGAAAAATAATAATGGTAATAGAATAATTTATTTTGTTACCATTCTTATTTTTCAATTATTTATTTAAGCATTTATTATCATTATTATTATTATTTTATTCCATTTATTTGTTTATTTGATTATTATAAAAACATAACAATGCATTTTCTAAATATGTATCTGTATCATGCTTTCATTACCTTAACCTTCACTATCGTTGTTAGCAGTATTCTTCAGTAATACTATCGCTAGTATTGATACTACTACCACCACTAGCATTGACATCACCATCGCCTCCGCCTCTGTGACCGTTACCACGGCAACCCTGCTGTTTTAGAATCCTCTAACCCCCTCTCATTTCTCTCATACCCATATTACTGACACCAAGATTGACAGTAATCTTGTCTTCATTTTTGTCCTTCAATATTTTGACCATTATTAGCATTCCTATCAATATTATTATCATCATTACGACTTTGACTCATATATTATTTCCCTCCCAACAGCCTCGTTCTCATTCAACGCCTTCTTCCTTGCGCAGAACTCTGAAGCGATCTGAAGCGATCAAAGCTAAGTGAATTTTCGTTATTCTATTTGTCTGTGTCTCACCTGAAGAAGACCTAAGAGGTCGAAACACGTTGTGTTTTGTCTTGTGACTCGTTTGTCCACGTTTCTCTGGGCGGTTCGCTAACATTCATTTAAGATTTGTGCATGAGAGGCCAGTGCAACTTGCCGGGATCACTCCATTCAGGACAGATTACGCTCACTCTTCTTTACATATGATTTCCTCAACTGAGTTTTCGTTCTATCCAGGATCAAAGCGAATTAATTACAAAATACCTTCATGTTCAACAAAACCGACAAAGAAGCTCACACATTGTTCATATTTGAAGTAAGAAAATGTCTTTCAAAGGGAGGTTACCTTGAGTAAGGGAATCCGAATGAAAACCCTGTTCAGTAACTTTTCATGGTAGAGTTAATTGCACGGTAGTGTTTATAGCAAGTTGCACCAAGCGACGAGAGTATTACCATCAAGGGGACATGGAAAACCACTGGAGTATAGTAAAAGTCTCAGCGGGATAAAACCAGGACTACGACACTCAAGAGTCGATGGCTACTTGTTACACTGATCTTCCCTTCTTGCTTGCTTGCAGAAAAGAGCTGCGCCAATGTAATCCAACTCTCGTGGTCTATGGCTTCCCTTTGGACTGTTTCCACATGCCGGTGGCTGGAGTCAAATGCTAAGTCCTACTGCATCGCCAAGTCTGGTCTTTATGGTCTTCCCTCAGCCACGCTGGTCTAGTCGATTGTTTGTCTGGCAGTTGACTCCTTCCGTTGGCAAAATCTCTGAATAGCCTATACGCACATGTCTTTGTGAGCTTTATATTTAAAAGTGTGTTCCCTACACTTTGGAGAAGTTTGTTTACATACTTAAGCACTTGCACATTCACACACACACGCACTCTACCTTACCGGGTCAATCCAGACACTGGCTTGGGGAATTCGTCAGGATTTTTTTCCAAGCCCTTCAATGGCACCAACTACTAAGTTCAGTCTGTCAGTATCACTGTGTCAGTCCCTGAGTCTAGCAGTGGTACTGTCAGAACCGTCCTTGCCGTCGTTATCATCTAAGGCAGTTCTGTCTTAATGCTAGGGGAAAGCTGTCTCCCAATTAACTGGAGCCTTAGCACTGGTCTGTCAACAGTGTCGCTGTCAGCACGACGTAGTTCCCTAACTATAAGCTAGCCGGTCCGCCCTCTTCGAGCCCATGTGTCACACTCTCGGAGTTGGTCTGCTTGTTTACCTGACCATCAGTGAACACTTCCCACGCGAGGTGCACTTCTGCTGATCTTGCTTTGGGCACAGAATCCGTGCGTCACTACATGATTACTGTACTGAACAGCAGAACAGAATAAAAGACAAATCTGGCTGTATCTAGGCAATTTTCCTCTGATATGGTCCACCAGAATCATTACCCTTGCTGGTAAAGAAATCAAAATATTTCAAGCGATCGACGGGTGCACCTTTCTGAAAATAGGTGTCGATGTATTCCAAACTCGCCATTGACAGATCAAAACAAACTGGACAGAAAATCTGGAAATGCTAGGAAATACAAGTGATTTACCA
>JADBJO010002229.1:20000-32500 GCA_016801955.1 Conus betulinus
TGAGTGTGCGTGCGTATATGTATCCCTAAGTGCGTACGCATGTGCCGTTGGGTTAGTGCATGTTCATTTTTCTTCAGTGAAATATATATATATATATATAAATATATATATATATATAAAATTTCACTGAAGTAAAAATAAAGATCCAAGTAAAGGTTGTTCTGCACAATTTTTAGCCGCTGACAATGCTTGGGTTATTGAACAGCAAAGCTGACCACTCAGACAATTTCCATATCTCTTGATCTCCCTTGCATCCTTACATGGATCCTCAAGCATAGGCTCAAAGATTGTCCCCTACATTTTATACTGTTTGCATATGTTTTTAGTTTTTCAGCAACTTTTTTCCTCTCCACACTTTCGTTTCGTTTTATTTACTAACTTTCACTGGCTGCTTTGGGGGTGCGTGGAGTGGACAGCCTGTCTGTGAGGTCAGCAACGAGCTGGAGTGTGAAAGGGCTTCAGAGTTCGTCTGGACGACAATTTGTGTTCTTCTGTTGTGTGGGAGTTCCTGGAAGGACTCCACGAACTGCTTTCGTGAGTGACTTCCGATCTGTATGAAGACTGTGTGATTCGGGCTGGACGCGGGCCAGGGCATAGACTGTCCGTGACGACACTGATGTGGGTGCCAGCCTGGCCTGCTGTGTGAAAAGAAATATATCATCATTGTGACAGTGTAGTACCTAGTGTTGTTGCGCGCTACCGATGATAGTGGCGAGAATATATCAATGGTCTGCTTTTGTTTATTATGTAGTATGTCTTTGTTTTGGTTTAATGGTTCAGGTAACAAAAGAAAAAAAAGATAAACTTAACTTGTTGCCTGGCTATCTATGTTCGTGTGGTGTGGGTGTGTGTAAGGAAAAGTCGTACACGCATCCAAACTTATTCAGGAGGGAGTCGGACAGAAAACACGCACCGCACACCATCCGTAACACTGGTCCATTTTGATTTGCACGCAGCAATTCATGGGGAACACGTGTCTTTAACCTGACAAGCTATGTACGCGCTTTTTGACACTGAAAATTTCGGATTTTTCACATTTAACACTCGCGCATACTGGTTTGATTTGCACCCAGCAATTCATGTGGACTAAGTACCTTACACTAAGAAGTCATATACGTGCTTTTTGACACTGAAAATTTGGGATTGTTTCACGTGAATACTCGCGCTTCTTTTACATTTACACTCGCTCTGTGTTCATGCTTAAGCATCACAGTACATTTTACTGCATCCTTTTCAAACAAATAACGGGCGCTCTTCATATTTAGTTTCTTTACACTTTGTTTTTCCGATTGATATCTGATTGGTACCTGATTCGCCTGTCCAAACCAGTTTATGTTTCATAATTGGACTATGGTCAACACAAGTGATTCTTGCGTCTTTCAGTCATTGACGATGTCGTGTTCTTTTCAACACCAAAAACAAACACATACCACTTATGTCTGTCGTTAGTTATCTCTTTTCATACCAGTTTTTATCAGACAACATATACTAGTTTTTCTTTGACACCTTGATCGTAGTTGGTGAGGTATACCGGTCTTTGAAAGGCTGTGACATCACTGGGATGGAATGGGGCAGACAGATCAACTAACAGTCTGTCTTGCTTGGTTTCACATGGGACTCTATCCACAGTGAATCAATTTCACCTACACAGTCTACAAGAATACAGTTACTGTCCTTCAAATCGGCATATGCCAACCTGCACTCTGTACGCTCCAAAACTCAAAGGGCTGAATGCATCAGTCTTGTACAGCATCCAGTCTGTTACAATCAAACAGTACCAAACTGTTACATTATTCATTCCTGTTTTGAAGTTTCCTTTGCCGCTATCATGACAAATGAATTAAATGTCGAATACTTCTTCAGTGTTCACAAAATGGAACTGAAAAGTACAAGACAATATTCCATATGCCGTAAGTCGTTATTGACAGAAGAGCGTCTTGCCTGACATGTGTTTATAAGAAAGGCGTAAAGAGACGCATGTTGTTTTTGACAGAGAGAAGAGACTGCTACATCTGTACACCAAATCATTTCCAGCAAGGCACACAGTTTTATCTGTTGAACTTAAATGTCTCATTCACTACACATTTCCGTTTCTGCGCATATAATGCACGGTTTTCTTGAACAGGTGAACACAAGCATAAGACATAAACCCCTCCTTTCTTTCGATAGCCTGCACAGGCGATCCATGTTTTCCATCGACATAGTCCCTTAATATACGACCTAACAAAAATGAAACCACCTCGAACTTGGGTACAATCCTGACAGATTGTGTGTGTAAATTATTCCGTTCCCATTAATCAAGTGAATCCATTGTTTATTCAGGATACTTCTGTACACTTGACCCATTGTCATTTTTTTAGAAGGCTATATGTGTTTGGAGTTGTACTGGTTTCACCGTCAATGAACAGCAATGTATGTTGCTGTGAGATGTGTGCTTCAGTTTACTTGGTACTGGCTTCTTTTGCGGTAGGCTCCCGGGTCGTATTATACGGGCTTGTATACCTATGGGTACAATTCTGTGGAGATTCTGTTTTGTCGCGGATGTGTGGCTATCCCACAATGGCACCTTCCAGGGAGCAGCTACGCCCCCTGACGATTTATTTGAATGCCATATGCGTGCCTGTATCCCATGTCAACGCAACGAAGGCTTCCAAGGGAATAAGATTGCTTCTGAATGGTGAGCTTGGCAGTTGAGGACAGTCCTTCTCTGGGTACAGCCAGCATCTTTGGGTGTATTTTTTTTTCAAAAGATTTGTTAGAAAGGGAAGGGCTTGAAATAACCCTAAAGATTTTGACAGGACAACTGATTTACAAACAGTCACTATTCTGAGAAGCACAATCAATGCCTTCATCCATACTTCAAAATTGCTGATATCTCTTACAACATTTCATGAAAAGAATAGTTGTGTACTTCCTTCCAGGTCATAACAATGTGAACACCAAGTATCGTATTCTTTTGGGATTCCAGTTACATTTGATGTTGTAGCATGCATTGAATGTAACTATTTATTTTCTGCCTTGCCAAAACAAAAGTTTCTTTCCCATACATTGCATCAGTCCCAAGCTGTCTTCAAAATCTGTTAACAACTTGCAGATTTGTTCAAATGTTTTCCTATCACCGGTTTAGAATACTTCAGTGTTATGAACAAGTAGGGAAATCTTACTCTGTAAGCCTCTTTTCAATATGAGAAGATACGTGGTCTTCTTTCTTTGAGTGTCCACCTTCATCAGGTTGAAGATTCTGACACTTTTGTGTGTATGTCCCGTTTTTTTTTTTATCCTGCCATTAAGGCAGCAAAACAAAAAACAAAACAAAACAAAAACACACACACACACACACACACACACACACACACACACACACACACACACACACACATTGTACTTTTTAATCCGGGGCAAAACCCAGAAGAACTGCCTGATTTCACTATTGGTGGCAGTGTCATTAATTATCGCAATGCGTAAGGTTTCTAGGTGTATATTTATCATCCAAACTTACTTGGAATCAACATATAGACTATATATTAAATAAAGCCAGAAAAGCTTTAAATTTTCTCGAAATCATTAGTAAACAGCGATCGGGTCAAGACACAAAAGCATTTTTATGTCTTGCTAATTCCTTAGTTCGTTCGCGTTTATCCTACGGCCAGGAATCTTTCTTTAGTGCACCAACACATTCATTAAACAAACTAAAAGAAAAGATTGTAAAGCCTTTAAACTGGCACTAGGAGTTCAGACTCATGTGTACAATCTTGGATCATATAGAGAAGCAGGAGTTCTTCCTCTTGATGAACATAGGAAAATCTCTGCAGCTAAGTTTGTATTAAAATCCTTTGCATATAACTCATTCTGTAATGAAGATACACAGTTAAACTCTTAGGATGACTTTATTAACAGGGCTAAGACAAGACATTGTTTGCAACCAATTAATTCGTTTGTCTCCGACATGATTAATTCTACAGAATTAAAAAGTAAAAGAATGCAATTAAGCCATCTTTTTTACCTGTATCATCTTGGAACAAATTAAACCTACTTTTGATATTGATCATACAGAACTGAGCAAAAGTCCATCTCCAAACGTTTGGAAAAATTTAGTAAATGTTCACATGGAAAATTACTATAGTGATTACATTAAAATATTAAATGCCTGTCAGCAGTTCTATGTATTAAAAGATCCGATTGCGTTCTCTCTGCGGCAAATTCAAATCTTCTGTAGCGAATGAACTTCCAACCCTATTCATACAGTTCCCGCTGTTCTTATAGATATCTCATTTCATCACTTCCTTCTTGATTTAGTCCACTTTTACTTGATGTATTTCTTTTCCTAAGAACTTCTTTGCAAATCAAAACGGCATCTTTTTGCTCTTCTCGTGCTTTTTATATCGTTGGATTTATTCAGCAATAGATCTTGTCATGTATGTGTTGAAACAGATCTGGAAAGGCCCCTCTCATGTGATATTGTCAGTGTATTTAGTTGATTGACTTGTATAACTTCAACGCCCTGTTGTAAACCAGTTTTTCTGCTTTGGTATCTGCAGAAAACACAGTGGTTGACAAAGGCTTAATATGACAAGACTGGATGTCTCTAATGCCATGTTCGATACATCCCATAGCTCCCTTGCTGTGACTGACAGCACTGCTGATGGAAAGTATCCTACAATCCACAACTACTTCCAGACAACTGCCCCAAATGATTCGATTCCAGATGGGTGCTTTGAAATCAGATTTGACCTGATGGAATACATACCCTGGGACAAACCCAGACAACATTGTTAGCGTTGAAGTAGAATCGCTAGCACGCATTGTTAAGGACTACACTCTAACGGTCATGCTCTTGGTCGGAGTTCCGGCAAACTTCATCAACATGGCGGTGTTTTATAAACAGAGCCTGGGGGATCGTGTCAATCTGTGTTTCTTTGCTTTGTCCCTCGCTGACACAGTATATACCTAACACAGGCCATGATCTACAATGGCGAACAGCTTTATTTGCAACACTCCAAAATTGGTCCAGTCATGATCTTCATGGCCAACAACAACTTGGTCGGCTTCTTGGATTCCAATGGGTTTCACAAATCCTATCTGCCATCATCGCCTGTGAAAGATGCTTCTGTGTGTTCAACCCACTGAAAGTCCAGGCTCTTTTGCGAACAAGGACGATGGCCGTAATCATAATTCTCGTGAACATCGTGGTGGTAGGACTGTTTTTCGTGGTTGCTTTCAAGCATCGTGTCGGTTGCGCTTACGATCCTCTCTCTCCCGTAAGACCTTCAAGATGGGTTTTGAGGGGGAGTTTTTCCAAACTCACGAAGAGTTTATCACCTACCTTGACAGCTTTGTTTATGGTGCGTGTATACCTGGTGGTGTGATTATCGTGGTGACCGTTACAACGATACTGACGATCATCAAACTCCGGCAGATTGTGACTTGGCGTGCAGAAACCTCATCCTCCCTCTCAGCACGGGAAGTGGCGCTGACCAAGATGCTGGTTGCCAGTTTCCATCTTCTTCATCACCACCTGCGTCTCTCCCATTGCCGTGCTGCGCTTTGCCTTCTTACTTTTACCAGAAATGAACAACTGGGGTCGGAATTATAATTTTCACCTCACTGCACTCTGGATCATGGACACATTTTCCTTCATCAACGCCACTTTCAATTTCTTCGTGTATTATAGCATGGGATCTCGTTACAGAAAAACGTTCTGGGAACTGTTCACAAAACGACATAATGTGGACAGTAATAAAAAGTAGCTATGTAAGTCAAAATAGCTTCTTGATTTAACAAATGTGTGACACTGATCAAAGTTTTGTATGGACATATGCTATTCCACATATTGTACTTATGTGCATTAACATGTCAACAGGTTTGGATGGTATCTTGATAAGCTAGACTTCATTACTTTGGGGTTGTAGACTACCATGTAGGAAATATCTAAAAGTGAGGTTTTTGCACTTTTTTTGTTGTATCGGTCCAGAACCGACATTTCCAAACATTACACAACGGGGAAAGTGTGGAGAAGAATAAAAAAACATATGAGCATTATCATTATTAAAAAGAGAGAAAAGAACAAACATGTAAAGAGACTGTAGGTTCCAGACAGAGCAAGTAGGCCTGGGGATGAAGGAGAATGAAAGAGGGAGGAACCAGCTTAGTCACCACTTCAAAGGGAGTTTCAAGAGACAAGGCTTACATGTCATTTCTCTTTCTCACTTTCAGTGTGACAAAAAATATGGCTAAACATACAGAGGGAAAAATCTTAATTGGTTAGTTTCTCACATGTAAATGATTTGTGATTCTATAGTCAATGCAAACGCCACTGGTGATTTTTAGCCAATGAGCCACATCTCATAGAAATGGAATGGAATGCATATCTGGAAATAGTGATAATTGTGTCTTGTGATATTATTTAAGTGATACATGTTTGTGGAAAACAATTTAAACCTTCAAAACATTGTGGGGAAAGCAAGAAAACAAGCTGCTCAATTGTTGATCCAAGAAAAGGGAACTGGGCTACTGGACTGGTTTGACAAGGAAACTTGGAATTGATGCTTGAATTAACTGGAAATATTCATAAAAGAAAAGTTGTAATTTTTCATTTATTGATTTTGGGAACACACTGAATGAATCATCCATGATGAGACCATCTGCCAGGATGCAATGGCGCTGAATCTGGGAATCTGTAGCAGTTCTGCACATACTTGAGTTAGAGTGAAATGATAAGTGTGCAGCTTTAGAGTTTGTGACTGACATATTTTGCCAGAGTGGAATGATATGTATGACCACAGAAGTTATGCAAACTTCACAAAATCCACCCAGAACCTGTATCACCATGTTCCAGTCTTAATTCATGTTTTCGTTTAGGAATTATTAAAAGTGTTAACTTTGTATGAGTGACCCGTTTTCCAAAAAAAACAACAACACACACAAATGGGCATATTTCAAGGCGCACATTTAAAATGCAATTTTAGACACAGTAAGTCCTTAAAGCTCACTTCATTTAGAAAGTTTGAGATTTTTTTAGTTCAATACATTAAAAAAACAAAATGACAGAAAACGAAATGTGCTTTTTATTGTTGAATTTCTTGTTTCCTTCATGCTAGCAGTGATATTATTATTCTCAGGGGTAGAACCTGGTTACGAATTTTATGCACAGCAGGAGCCACTGAGCTCCTTTGAAGTGACTCGGTGAGAGCACAGTGGTTCTTCTGATGGGTTACCTTACGACAGCCTCAGTTTGTTTTTTCCTATGTCTTTGTTTTGATTGTGCGTGGGAGGCCGGTGCAACTTGCCAGATCACTCTATTCAGGACAAATTACGCTCACTCTTCTTTACATATGATTTCCCGCAATTGAGTTTTCGTTCTATCCAGGATTAAAGTGAATTTAATTACAAAATGTCTTCATGTTCAACAAAACCGACAAAGAAGCTCACACGTTGTTCATATTTGAAGAAAGAACCTGTCTTTCAAAGGGAGGTTACTTTGAGTAAGGGTCTCCGAATGAAAACCCTGTTAGATAACTTTTTATGGTAGTGTTAATTGCACGATAGTGTTTATAGCAAGTTGCACCAAGCGACGAGAGTATTACCATCAAGAGGACATGAAAAAGCCATTTGAGTATAGCAAAAGTCTCAGCAGGATAAAACCAGGACTACGACACTCAAGAGTTGATGGGAACTTGTTACACTCATCTTCCCTTCTTGCTTGCTTGCAGAAAAGATCTGCGCCAATATAATCCAACTCTCGTGGTCTATGGCTTCCCTTTGGACTGTTTCTGTATGACGGTGGCTGGATTCAAATGCCTAGTCCTACTGCATCGCCAAGTCTGGTCGTTATGGTCTTCCTTCTGCCATGCTGGTCTAGTCGATTGTTTGTCTGGCAGGTGACTGCCTCCACTGGCAAAATCGCTGAATAGCCTATACGCACGTGTCTTTGTGGGCTTTATATTTAAAGTGTTTTCTCTACACTTTGGAGAAGTTCGTTTGTATACTTAAGCACTTGCACATTCACACACACAGACACAGACACACACACACACACACACACACACACACACACACACTCTCTCTCTCTCTCTCTCTCTCTCTCTCTCTCTCTCTCTCTCTCTCTCTCTCTCTCTCTACCTTACCGGGTCAGTCCAGACACTGGCTTGGGGGTTTCGTCAGGATTCTTTCCCAAGCCCTTCAATGGCACCAGCTACTAACTTGAGTCTGTCAGTATCATTGTGCCAAAGTCCCCGAGTCTAGCAGTGGTACTGTCAGAACCGTCCTTGCCGTCGTTACCGCCTAAGGCTGTCTTCAATTAACTGGAGGCCTTAGCACTGGTCTGTCAACAGTGTCGCTGTCAGCACGACGTAGCTCCCTAACTATAAGCTAGCTGGTCCGCCATCTTGGGCCATGTGTCATGTGTCGCATCCTCAGAGCTGGTCTGCTTGTTTACTTGACCATCAGTGAACACTTCGCACGCGAGTTGCTCTTCCGCTAAGCTCGCCTTTGTGCACAGAATCCATGTATCACTACATATTGACTGTACTGAAACAGCAGAACAGAATGAAAGACAAATCTGGCTGTATCTAGGTATTTTCCCTTTGATATGGCCCACCAGAATAATTGCCCTTGCTGGTGAAGAAATCAGAATGATCTAACTGATCGACACGTACACCTTTCTGAAAATAGCATGGATTGTCGGCATTCATAAGTGTTTAAACTACGTTGAAATCGTGTCGATGTATTCAAGACTCGCCGTTGACAGATCAAAAACAAACTGGACAGAAAACCTGGACATGCTAGGAAATGCAACTGATTTATCACTCATATTCGTGATTAATTGCATGACTATTCAAGAACTCTTTTCAAGTTAAATTCAAGAGAGGCGTTCATCTTTATGATTCAAGAACTGTAAAATAATGTGGTCTTCGCATGTAATACCAACAGGCCATACACATGGCATCCTACAGAGTTTTCAGATGAGCATAAAAGCTTTTCAAAAAATTGTGAACATATGCGTATAAGTTCTTGCAGGTGCGCGGGTGCAGGGGAACACAACACACAGATCTAAGATGACTGATTTTTTAGCATGTTCCATGTCCACAATCCAACCAACGTTGTCATAAAATACCCAATCTTTTACAAACACGTCTCATCTGCCACACAATGGGTTATCCAGCCGTGCATATACATCCACTCTTTCAGACCCACATGAACAACGAGACAGGACCCTTCATAGAAAGGTCATGAGATGAGGAGCCGAATATGTCAATATGAATTACGGAGACAAAGACCTTAGCACTGTCATCGTCATGCTCATCAACCTCAGATGGACCAGGTCGGAAGAGAGAAGACTGAACAACGGGTTTACCATATTGCACAAGATCAACAGAGGCATGGTGGGCAGCTGCCCCCTTTTTTTTCGAGTGCTTTGACCCACGAACACTGGCAACATCAAGAACAGTGGCCATCCATACCCCTGTTTCACAGATTCTTTCCAGAGACCATCTCCAAGTGGAACCAACTCCCAATCATCATGAAACTAGCGCCCCAACAACAAACAAAGAAACAAAAAGAAACAAAACAAACAAACAACCCCTCCCCAAATCTCTCTATCATTCATTTCTTTATGTCACAGGTCAGTGACGGCTTGGCAGCCCATGGGAGCCAATGACTTGTGCGTACTTTGAATCACCAACACCTAGCCAGGACTGCGGGTCAAATACTGTTTTCTGTAATAACCGCTCCACAGCTGGCGCAGACTGCAATCGACAGTGTACAGACGTCACTCAGACATTTCAAAGTTCGCGAGAATCCAGCCCTACTATGGATAACATGAAGAGAAGAGAGAGAAGGACAGGTGGGTGTTAGGGGTGTGTGTGTGTGTGTGTGTGTGTGTGGTGTGTGTGTGTGTGTGTGTGGTGTGTGTGTGTGTGTGTGTGTGTGTTTGCACTTGAATTTGTGTGTACGCCATCGTATAGACGGATTTTGATGCGCGTGGTAGTGAGTGCGTGTAAATAGAGCGCGCGCGCGCGCGCGCGCGCGCGCGCGCGCGTGTGTGTGTATGTGTGTGTGTGTGTGTGTGTGTGTGTGTGTGAATGGAGGTCGGAGGGAAGGTTAGTGAAGGGTGAAATTGACAAAAGAGATGTGAGGAGGTAGCGAGAAATAGGTACTGTAGATAGCCACTGGATTTCTTTTTACATTTTTTTTAATAGACAAAGAACTGATTAAAGAACTGAAAGAAGCAAACCACTAGCAGCATGCTAGTATACAAGGTAGCATGCAAGAATGTATAATCCACAACAAAAACACTTGCTTATTTTTGTATTACATTAACATTGCGTGCATGAACGCTCATGCACTAACGCATGGATACACACACACACACACACACACACACACACACACACACACACACAACACACACACACACACACACACACACACACACGCGCACGCACACTAATATCATCACATACATCACTACAAACCACTACCACAATTAGCAGCAGCAGCACCACCATTACAAATTACTACCACCATCATTAAATTGAACTTTTGATCTTCCCTCTCACACATACGCTTTCCCACCTCCTCCCCCTTCTCTGTCTCTGTCTGTCTGTCTCTACTCTACACACACACACACACACACACACACACACACACACACACACACACACACACACACACGCACGCACACACACGCACGCACGCACGCACGCACGCACGCACGCACGCACGCACACGCACGCACAGACACACACACACACACGCACGCACTCACGCATGGACGCACGCACACACACTGGGCCCTTGCAAAGTTGACCGGAAATAAGTAACATTTAATAAATATTGTATTTAAAATGAAATTGTATTTAACTTGAATCTGTGCCGCCATCCATCGCTACACAACACACTTACAAGTATTATACAATAGTGTAAACAGATACAGAGCATACAGATAGTCTAATAACTGCATCCCCTTTTCCTCAGTTGCTCTTAATTAACGGAGGAAGACAACATCCCAATATCGCATGTAATTATGCGTATATGCGGACAACGAGAACAAATATATACATTCACAACTTGCCAGTTCTTTTCTCTTGGTTGAACAGCTTGTTTCCCTCACCAGTCAACACCACTACGGTCAAGTTGACTTCCCTGAAGCTGCCACACTGTTCATGTCCACCTGACTGGTCAACTTTTAGTTGGGGGATATTGGCAGAGTAGCCGTAGTTGTACCCTTGGATTGAGTCTCCTGTGTCCTATAGCACGGAAAGGGCTCCCGTCAGCCTCTCCCACAGGTCTTCTGTTGCTACAAACACCATGCCAGCCGGCTGGCAGCTCCCTGTATAGCGCCCACGAGTTGATACGTGTTGGTGTTGTCCATCCCCACACCGGAGACAATTCTCTATTGTCATCGGCTCTGAGGCTGCAGCAGGGTCTGTCGCCAAACACGAGGCCTGAGGAGAAATGTGAATGCTCGCTGTCGCAATTGGTTTTTGTTGCATATATCATGGAATTCAGTTCTACTGTTTCAGAACAAATAATTCTGCTGTTGCTAAGATAAATTTAATTGGGTCCTTCAAGTGTGCTAACTCCAGTCCCACATCTTGGAAACCCTGCATTGGATGTTGAAGGAGCAGGACTAACTGGGAAGTAAATCGTACATCAGGGGCAGAGCAACAGGTAGATAATAAACTGACAGTCCCGGGCGAGGAAAGCATCTCCCCCATTGACGGTTATTTGCTGGGTCCTCGACTGCATTTAAGGAGAGGAAGCTGGGGGCTGCCATCGACATCTCGGCTCAGTGACCGTCAGCCTGTCAGTAGCTGTCGATGATCATTCATGCTAACGAGCCTGAAGTGTGGACACCTGTGGGGGGAAGGCTTCAACCTAGTAGGTGCTATGTCACAATGTGTACTCTAAGGCAATCGAAGAAGAGGTAGAATTAGATGCTACACGGTACTCAACTCTTTGCTGGGCAGGTGTAGGGGCGCACTAGTGATTCCATTAGTTGAACCAAAGTCACTTGGAAACTCATTGGTTGATTTGCGCTGTTGTTGGCGTAAGTCGTTGTGGTGTGTGTGTGGTGTTTATGTGACTACGATTTCATTGGTTGAGCCAGCATAATTCAGCTTCCCTTCATGCAAGAAACAGTGATAAGATGCTTTGTAAACCAGTGAATGCATGAGTCACTTGGGGAAAGTAAAATCATTCTGTTGTGCTGAGGACTCAGCTAAACACAGCAAGATAAAGTCGAGGCTAAAAGACTTCACTTAACATGGAGGTTTGAATAAGCCCCGGGGCCAATGGCAGTAAAGGAGACACTCAACCACTGCTATCACTTTGGTGGAATCCAGTGATGCTTGTGATTCTGAGGACACTAGCTACTAAGTGCCCTGCTAACATACAGCTGTTTGGTTACTGAGCCAGACTTGCTACGCCTTCTCTCCACTTCCTTCTCCCGTCCTCACCAAACCATTCCCGTCTGCCTTTTAGAGGGAACTAACCACCAG